>BLSH010363791.1:327922-349963 GCA_018402905.1 Glandirana rugosa | reverse complement strand
TCTCTCTTGAACGTGGACTACAAAATCCTCGCCAAGGTTTTGGCCAACAGGCTGAAATCTGTCATCGGACAGATCATCCACCCGGATCAGACTTGCGGCATTCCTGGTCGCAGGATTGCGGACAGCCTTGCGCTTGTTCGGGACATGGTCTAGTACATCCACGGCCGCCGTGTGCACGCGGCCCTGGTCAGTCTTGACCAGGAGAAGGCCTTTGACCATGTCTCCCATGAGTTTATGTGCAGAGCTCTGCGCAGGTTTGGTCTGGGTGAAATGTTTTGTTCGTATGTGAATGTGATGTACAATGATATCTGTAGTACGGTGCTGGTTAATGGCTGGAAAACTGACCCCTTTCATGTGTTGCCTGGGGTCAGACAAGGCTGCCCTCTCTCACCTCTGCTTTTTGTTTGCTGTATAGAGCTCTTCGCCGAATCCATCAGACGAAACCCAGAGATCAGAGGGATCACCGCACCGGGACCAGACAGACAAACAGTCAAGTGCTCACTCTACATGGACCATTTGACGGTGTTCTGTGCTGACCAGCGCTCCATCGACACACTCGTCCAGACCTGTGAGGACTTCGGCAAAGCTTCAGGGGCAAAGGTCAACTGCAGGAAATAAGAAGTCATGCTCTTTGGAAAGTGGTTCCTGCCTTCTTCTGCAACCATCCCTTTCAGCATCAAGTCGGACTTCATCAAAATTCTTGGAGTCTGGTCTGGAGCAGAGAGCGCAGCCCTGAAGTCATGGGAAGAGAGACTGGCCAAGATGAGACAAAAGTTTGGTCTCTGGAACCTCAGAGACCTCACCATTGAATGAAACACTGGTGCTCCGCAGCGAGATCCTCCCTGTGTTGCAGTACCTCGCCCAGGCCTGGTCCCCCCGGGTCAACACCTGCAAGGCCATCACCAGGGCGGTGTTTCACTTGATCTGGGGCTCCAAGATGGACAGAGTGAAGCAGGCAGTCATGTTCAAGGAACCCCTCAAGGGCAGTAAGGAGTTCTTTGCTTGCAAGTGTATCCGCAGGACATTGATTGCAAGGCCTTTGGACTCTGGCGGCAACTTCATGTCCCGTTTTTTCCTCCTGCCTCTGTGTAGGTCCCTAGGATGGGACAAATGGGACAGCTCCATTCCCTACAACTGGCACACTCCTTGGTACTACTTGGATACTTTTAAGTTCATCAAGGAGCTGGGGCTGCATGGAGTCAAGCCCGACTTGTGGAAGCCAAAAACTATCCACAAGTTGATCAGAGCAATGGACACTGCAGAGACTGTAACAGGCCTCCCTCCAGCCACTTGCAAGGTGGTCTGGAGGAACGTTTCTTCAAAAAGACTCACCAACAGACACAAAGATCTGGCATGGATGGCAATCCAAGGGGGATTGCCGCTCAGGACATTCATGCATGCCAGAAACCTGTGCAGATACAGGCACTGCCCCTTTTGCATCATCCAGGAGGAAACTGCTTTTCATGTTTTCTGGGAGTGCCCCTTTGCACAGGAACTGTTGAGGGCCCTGGAACTGGATCTCAAAGACTTCATGCCACAGACTGCAATCACACACCTCGGTGTGTTGAACGGACTGTTTGGCGGGACTCATTCCCTAGAGGACATTGATAGTGCCTGGCAGGTACTGTGCTGCTTTAAGGACGCTGTATGGTGCGCCAGAAAGCGCCTTATCCACCAACGGGAGAGGATGTCCATCGAGGACTGTCGCAGACTGGTCCACAGTCTGCTCAGGGACTATCACCTGATGGACTTTAAGGAGGAGGAGGTCTAAGGATCCCCCCCACTCCCCCTGTGCACTATGGTATTTAAATAAAGCTTCGGGCCTGTAACCCCCATGCCCCACACCCGATACTTGTTGAATACATGTTTTAAAGTGATTGCACGACATGGTTAAAGTAACACGTTTAAGTGTTCTTCAGGTAAATGCTTTTTGGGGCTAGCGGCGTCATGCAAGATGTGAGGTTTCGGAGTAACTTTACTCCGCACAACACGTCAGGCATCATACCGCAGGGCGAATGTATTCATTTGTATGCTTGAAACTGTATTGTTATGTAGTGTATTTATGCGCTGCGTCGCAGTACAGGGGAGAATGTACCCCAACAAAGTATTTTGTTTTTTGTATATTTTATTATGCAAAATAAAGTATACCTTTTCAACCAAAAATCTGTTCTTATCAGGTTGAAGGTAAGGCATTTAGGTCCTTCTTGGCTAGTCGGGAACTAGCCTTTACCTGATGTAATTGGTAAGGAATGGTGATGGCGGTGGGAGGGTCTTTTTCCTCCTGGGTTGAATCTGGCTTTGGCTTGTCCCCAATTGTAGGCAAGACTCTCCCTAAGCTGTCTAAATTCTGAGGCCTCCTGATAGGAACGGAGAACCACCTCTGATCTGGCTGATCGGCCGGTTGCAAAAAAGCCCGTGGTGTATGTGCCCTTGGAGTGGCAGTCCAAGGGTGCCGAAAATTCACTGTGTCGTGAGGGGTCACTGTGAGTTTAGGCACTTGGTCACTGCACCATCACACGCTCTTTTTTGCACCTGCCTCCTGGGCCGGGCCTTTTGGCCAGGACCGGAGGAATTTTTTATTCCTGGCCGTATTGCACAAAGGCACCCTTTTGCACGCTCCTCCACTATCCTTCCCCCACCTTTTTATGTGTGTTGTTTGTCGTGTATTGTCACTTTTTGGTTGTCGTGGGTACACACGCACTGTTTGATTAGTAAGGAGTATGGGCTTCGGGCCTACCCTGAACGTCTTGGGTAGGTGGTGGGTATGGCCTTCTGGCTTGTCCCACCGCCTCTCATGGGGTCTCCCTTTGGGGGAGCCCCAACCTAGTATCGGGAGCATCTGGTTACGGCTAGCCGCCAAGAGAACGGGGGTCGCCTGGCTTCGGCTAGGTGATCCTGGTACACGATACCTCAATTCCTGTCAGGAGCCTTGCGCCCGGGGGAATCAATGTATAGGTCCTTCCTCTTCGGAGGAAGATCATGTGTACAACTAGTGCACTTTTAGTGTCTTCACTTTTGTGTTGTGCACTTTTTTATGCACCGGGTGAGCTTTAGGTTTCACACCACCACGGGCTTAAAAAAAAAAAAAAAAAAAAATCTGTTCTTATCAGTTTAATATCGGATACGTCCCCTATCTGGGGACCATATATTAAATGGATTTTTAGAACAGGGAGATGGAAGAAGAGCTTGCTCTGTCCACTCCACGCATCGACCTGGTATTGCAGTACCTCCAGGACCGGTGCACCCCTCTCTTATGCAGTTTTCCAAAAACAGAAAAGAAAAATTCTCCTTTTGCTTGCTTGCTCGTTATGTTGCTTTTGCTCACAAGCTGCTGTTCATTCTTGCAATAAACTTGCATTTAACCCCTGTGTCTCTGTGTTTTATGTGCTTCGTCTCACTTTCTTGCCCTATCATCCACACAAATGGCAGTCGAGCCCAGGACAGTCCTGAAGAACTCAGAAAGTCACTCTGTTGTTCCTTTGAAAATCAGCACAGCAATGTATTCAACCAGATAGCTAGCATGCATTGTGACTAGGCCCAAAACGAGGGCTACATTGAGGCCTCATACACACGGGCGTATTTTAAAAAATAAACAAAACGTCGGGCCGACGTCAAGGACAAAAAGTCGACGTTTTTCAGTGTTATGCATTGACGTTTTTGAGCGTTAGTGAGTGTCGGCGTCAATAGGCGTTTTTTTAAAAAAAATCATCCCTCTGCTATTTTTGAACCTAAAAACGTCGGCGTCAAAAAACGCCGGTAACAATATTAGGTAGCGTTTGTTGGCATTTGTTGGCGTTTTGTGGCGTCGGCGTCAAAAAACGTCAAACGTTACAGCCTCAGAACGCGCAGGCCATGGGTTCTACTTTCTGCTCACTAACGCCGACGCCATCTACAGCTCAAAAACGCCGACGTTTTTATGTGGCCATTGACTAACATGGGGAGCAGAAAAAAACCGTCAGTAGACGCCGGCGTCAAAAAACGCCCATGTGTATGAGGCCTGAAAGTCAGACTTACAGAGTGAGTCCTCTTGCAGTGCCTGACTCTGATCTGTTCCACTTCTGTTCTTGTGCTGCAGCTAGCTATTAGTATTAGTTGTGCGAGGAATGAATGTCAAGGCCTGTGTCTCCATCTAGTGGGGTGCTTTGTCCACGTTAGCAGGAGGAGGCGGGAACATGCAAATCAATTCCCTCGTTAGGCATCAACGAGGAGCGCCTTTATGGGCCCAATTATTCCAGCCTGCTTAATTGATTGCTTGGAGGGCAGAACTGACTTCAACTGTGCACTAGGTGCTAGAAAGGTGCACGTAGGCCTGCAAGTCAGGCATTAGGCCTCAGACCCAGCTAGGTGGTAAAAGTGGAGACTTGGTGGGTCCATGAAGGCCAGAGAAATAGGGAGAGCTCTCAGTGAGTGCTATTGCTCAGCCTGGCCGCCGCCGCTCGCTCGGAAAAAGCAATAATTGAGTTATTGCTTCTTGGCCTTTTGGCTGCGATCCTTGTGTTGTGGTTGAAAGGTTAGCGGAAGGTACTAGTACCACTCGGCTTGGGGGTGATTCCTTAAGTGGTTCATCCCCTGTTGCTATTGGGTGGGACGCTACCGAAAGCACAGGGGAAGGCGATTAGTGAGTACACAGCCCCACAAGTACTGGTCAATGTTGTGAGAACCTACGGGCCCCCTTTGGGGGGTTCCCTGTGGTTTTTGAGATTGGCTGTTGCTAAAAATGGCGACCCGAGGAATGCGGGACTCGCTGCGCTTCACGGTCATGCCGGGATTTTCTGAAGAGGTGACGTTGAGGACTGTTCTGGTGGATCTTTTGACTGGAGTTCTTGGCCTTAAGGTAAGGCATATTATGTGTCTGCAAGATTTTCCTAACCAAGGCATTTACGACATCACTTTTATTACAACCGAGGTTTGTTGGAACGTCTATGAAACATTCAAGAAAGTGGAGTTAAGTGAAATCGGGAGAAAATTTAAAGTACAACCTCTATTCATGCAAGAAGAGAAGGTAATCACCGTCCATTTATATAATCCATAAATCTTGTGAGAGCTTTCCTGGTGAAGTATGCTGATGGCCTAAGGGGGGGGGTGAGAAAGTCCTAAACAAGTATCGTATATGGTCAGGAAAGTACCGCTTTACTGGAACCTTCATTACTGATGCTAACTGTGTTGGAAGAGTTAGAAGACCTCCTGCTGTCCTTTCTATTGGAGGAGAGAGGGTTTTTTGTTTTATGCTGGACAGCCGAAATACTGTCGGAAATGTATGAGGTATGGTCATACGAGTAACGACTGTGAACAGGAACAAAAGTGCCATTTTTGTGGGAAGATTGGACACCAGGCAAGACATTGCACCGAAAGTAGGGTGTGTGATATATGCAAGGAGGCAGGACATCTGTCAAGACAGTGTGAAACTTATCGTGCAGCAAGAGATTGGTCCACTGGCTTCACGAATCAGGAGGGGAAAAGTAAGGAGAAAAGAGAAATCAGGCAGCAGAGGTCGCAAAATAGTGCGGGAGAGGGTAGCGCCATGGGGGATTCAGCTGATGTGGGTCCTCCTGGTGACCCTCCGGGACACTCGGCCAGTGAAGCTGCGCCTGATGAACAGGCAGAGGATGTGGCAGGAGCTAAGAGCACAACTACGGCTACTGGTAGTCAAGTGACATGTGACAGTGCCAGCTCCGGTGCTGCAGATGCCAGGCCGGGTGAAGAAAGGACCCAGGAGAGTGGCGGAGATCCAAGACCTATGGATGGTGAAGAAAAGGCAGATAGTAAGGCCCCTCCAGCGGAACAGATGGGAGAGGAGATGTGTTTCACATCACAGATCTTAGGCAGCCTATCAGACAGTGACTCTGATGATGGGGATTTGGAAAGTGTTAGCAGCTTAGAGTATGGGCAAAGGATGGAAGATTCATCGTCAATGGCAGATGTACCACCCACAGCAGCCAGCAAAAGGGCCAGATCAGAGCGGCCCTGGAGCGGTGAGATGGGGGGGTTGGGGAGGAATTTCCCTTAGATGGGGACTCTGAAGAAGATGCATCGTCAAGAGTCCTAAATGAAATAATTGGTGACCTTAGGTTGCATGCCATGGAAATAGAGGTGGGAGGGACATCTTATACCTACCATTCGGACAAGTGTACAGTGAGGTCACGGATAGATTTAATTTTTCTATCCCAATTCTTTAAGGGTATCACCAGTTCTTTTTCCGATCATTCCCTGATC
The DNA here is from genome assembly GCA_018402905.1 of Glandirana rugosa. Lineage (NCBI taxonomy): Eukaryota > Metazoa > Chordata > Amphibia > Anura > Ranidae > Glandirana > Glandirana rugosa. The sequence goes on along the minus strand of BLSH010363791.1, from coordinate 343,750 downwards.
AGCTGTACGTTTGGTCTGAAGACAGAAGTAGAATTTGGAGGAGGAACATGGAAGCTGAATTGCTTACTCCTGGAAGATGAGGACATTGTCAGGCGCTTTACTCCTTTCTTCAAGTCTCTGGAAGTAAAGAAAGAAAGTTTTGAGGACCTGCTGGTTTGGTGGGACTGGGTTAAGAAGCAAGTTGCCTCCTTTTTAAAAAAAATGTGAGCTGAAAGGACCAGGAAGAAGAGAGAAGTAGAGAAGAAACTACTGGAAAGGATACATTTTTTGTTTCAGTGTAAGAGATGGGGACTGAAGGTGGAAGAGGAACTGAAGGAAGTGCAGGAGGAAAGGAGGAAGATGATCCAAGAAAAAGGGCAAAGTATTGTTTTCAGGGCAAAAATACAAAATATGGAGAACGAGAAATGTTCCAGATGCTTTTTTAAGAAGGCGTTTAGCCCTAAACAAATTATGAACAAGATGTTAGAAGGGTAGGAGGAAGTTGAAGGCGTTAGAATGAGAGACGGGGTGAAGAACTTCTACCAGGATCTGTATGGCGGAGGAGATGGGGCCACGTTGGATGAGATGAGGGAGTATTGTGAAGTACTACAAGAAGGTTTGAAGAGTGAAGAGTGCCTTTTTGGTGGAGGAGGTGGGTGAGGCGGAAATCGAGCAAACCTTAAGAAGTATGGCTAAAAACAAAACCCCTGAAGGAGATGGATTACCGGTGTTACCTCAAGTTCTGGTCATATAAAAGAAGTCTTGAGTTATTGTATGAAGACAGGGAAGTTGGTTGCTTCTATGAAGGAGGGAGTCATCGTCCTCTTATTCAGGAAAGGGAAGAAAGGGACGTGAAAATTTGGAGACCCAAAACCCTCTTAAATACGGATTATAACATTTTTGCCAAAATCCTAGCAAACAGGATGAAGGAAGTAATTGGGAACGTGAACGGGGATTGGCAGGTGTGTGCAATTCCTGGGAGGAGGATTGCTGATAATTTAATATTAAGAGACCTGGCATATTATGCTCAGGGTAACAATTTGCCTTTGGCAGTTGCGGGCTTTGATCTGGAGAAAGCCTATGATAGGGTATCTCACCAGTTTATGTTTTATGATCTGGGGAAGATGGGATTCCCAAAATACTTTGTGAACATGGTGAAAAGTTTATATGCAGATGTGAGCAGTAAAGTTTTAATAAATGGAATCCTATCAGATCCCTTAGGAGTAAGACAGGGGTGTCCTTTGTCCCCCATATTAATTATCTGTATAATGGAACCTCTGTTGAAGCAAGTACGGCAAGACAAAGCCTTCAAAGGTATTTGTGCCTGGCGGAGATGGAAGTAAGTTAAAATCTCTATGCTACATGGATGACATAACTTTTCTATGTAAATCCCGGAGGGATCTCGCTAGAGCGGAGCTTCAATTACAGCTGTTTGGGAGCGTGGCTGGTATGCAGGTGAATTGGGGCAAGAGTGCAGTCTGTACCCTGAGTGGATTAGAAGAGCCAAGATAAGAGAGTGGATTCAATGAACGTGCTAGGTATCCATTTTGAAAGGAACCTACAAAACCAGGAAATGCTGAAAGGTGTGTGGAAAAGATGTCTAGGAAATTGGACATGTGGAAACTAAGACGTCCAACGTTGACTGGGAAAACCCTAATTACTAAAGCTGTCTGCTTGCCTTTATTGCTTTATTTTTGTTCTTTTGGGGGGCAAAGATGGAACGGGTAGGGAGAACTGTGGTTCTGAAAGAAGAGAAGTTGGGGGGGATACCATTTCCCGGATGTGGAATCCTTCCTTGAAATGCATTCTTGGCTAACACATTACATGACCTTCAAAGGAGGAGGCAAAGTGATGTGTTATATGAGATATCTGATGGGATGGTTTGTGATAAAATGGGGATGGGATGTACGGGACCGAACGAAACCAATGGCTTTGGTGGCCCCACCTTATTATGTAAAACTTAAGAAATGGTACGAAGAGAGAGACTTGAAACTTTTAGGAACTGGGGCAGTGATCAAGGAAAAATTGGTCAAATGGTTTAAGAAAGAAGCAACAGCATCAAACATATCCGACTTGAGAGCTAAACAAACGGATGAATGTTGGAGAAATTTAAAGACGGAAGGGATGACCAACAAACACAAAGAGATCATTTGGATGAGCTTTCATGAATGCTTATTGACAATGTACTTTTTAAAAACCAGACTTAGTAAGAAATGAGTGGTGTGTAAGGGACGGTTGTGGGAGCGTGGAGACAAGACATGTCTTTTGGAGGTGCTGTTTTGCTAAAAAAGTGTGGAGCAGGTTAGTGGCTTTTGTAAGAGTTGTGCTGGATGTAAAGGAGGTGACACTGGAGTTAAGTGTGTACGGTGTGGTTGGTGGTGGGAATGACGTTAAAAGGAAAGGATGGATTTTAGCCGCTGTTGTGAAGGAAGTGCTTTGGGAGGCTAGGTGCAAATATAAGAAAGGAAGCCTTGTTCTGACTGAGGAGGAATGCGAAGATTGGATTATGAGTAAGTTGTATGTTGTGGTGTTATATGATAGGAAGATGATGGGGGTGGAGGAGGCAAATAGCTTTTGGAACTTTGGGAGGTGGAGGTTGAGATAGGGAGGGGAGGAAGTAGAAAGAAAAATAATGTTTGTGTTTTTTATTTGTTGTTATTTGCACTTTTAATGAAACATTTTTTGATATACTTACCCTAGTGATGTAAAGAACGCTGGTCAGTTCCTAGAATGTTGATTGAAGCGATTCATGCTGAAGGGAAAAAAAAAAAATCTGTTCTTATCAGTTGCCAAAGGAGGCGCTGTGCTACTGTCCTGGCCAAGGAATTGGTCAGGATAGCAGTGGCTATGCAAATCCTAGCGTAAAGGAGGCTGGAAGGCAAGTACTGGGGGAGCTGAAGCCATTAGATGGGGATGGTATATGTTTCTCTGGGAAAGCTGGAAGGGCTCTTTCTGAGTGGGATGAGTGCTGTGTTGGTCGAAGCTGGAGGACTGAGCTTCTCGGCTAGATCATGTGTAGTACCTGTGCTTATCAGTTGCCAAAGGAGGCGCTGAGCTGCAGCTGTGGCCAACTGGGCTGGAAGGGCTGCAGCTATACAAATCCTGCGGTGTAATTTGATTCTGGGTGGTTAGTACCAGATGGTACTGAAACTGGAGCACCCATAGGTAATTGGGGGCCTGGAGTAAGTACAAGGGAAACCCAGAAAGGTCCTTCTGGTAGGTATGGCGAAGCACTGGTCTGACTGATGGGCTGGATTGGGAAAGAAGCCCGTGGTGCATGTGCCTCTGGAGTGGCAGTCAGGGGATGCCTGAATCCCACAGTGAGTGGCAGCACTTTGAGTTGATGGCACCTAAGTCACTGCACCATGTCCACCTTCCAGAGGAATGTTTGATTCCTGGCCGCAAGGCTGGCCTTTGTCTAGCACAAAGGCACCTTTTCACCTCTCCACTATCCTCCCCCCACTTTTATATGTTTTTTTGTGTGTTGTGTCACTTGATTGTTGGGTACACTTGCACGTTTGATCAGTGAGGTGTACGGTCTTCGGGCCTACCCTGAACGTCTTGGGAAGGTGGTGGGTATGGGCCTTTTGGCTTGATCCACTGCCTCTCATGGGGTCTCCCTTCGGGGGAGCCTCACCTAGTATAGGTGGTGGGCAGTTCCAGCTGGCCGCCTAGAGAACAAGGGTTGCCTGGCTTTGGCTAGGCGGTCCTGGTGCACGATGCCTCAGTTCCTGTCAGGAGCCTTGAGCCCCTTCCTCTTCGGAGGAGGACCGTGTATACACCTAGTGTACTTTTTGTGTCTTCACTTTGGTGCTGTGCACTATTTTTATGCACCGGGTGAGCTGGAAAGGTGTGTTTCATACACCACGGGCTTCAAAAAAAAAAAATCGACCTTGGCCCTTAGGGGTGTCTGCTTCACAGCTAGGACATTGAGAGCCACTTGTATCTATCCAAGCCATTTGGTCCTTGCGGGGTACCCTCGGTTCAGCCTTGTAGGATCATTGATTAAATTCAGCTTCACCTACTTGCTGCTATTGGACTAGAGGCTTAGCCCCCCACAGGGAATGAGACTGCGATCATCCCTCCACCCCCCCACTCTGCATTACTGCTTTTGGGTAGTAGACGCTCAAGAGCGGAGGAACCAGAAGGAAGTCGCCGAAGAACCCCTGAAGCGGCATCCAACAAACTCCTCAACAATGGGGAAGAGCAACAAGAAGAACCTTGCTGCAGCCACTTAATCCGAGGTCACCGATCAGGTCGCCTCGACATCTGCTTCTGCCCCGGCTAACTCCAGCCCACCGGGACCAGCCAAGCTGCGGCCGTCTGCAGACAGGCTCCCCACCTTAGAGCCCTGGATGAAGCAGACGGTCGTGCTGCAGCTTAAAGAGGTGGACGGCAGAGTTCCTGACATGACCCCGGAGACCTTCGCCAAGAAGATGATCCTGGAGCAGGGGTTCAGCAAAGCCGAGACATGGTCTGTGCAGACCTTCGTGAGAGGTATATTTTATATAACGTTTGTGTCTTTACAGGTCTGCAGAAGGTATTGGGAGATGATAAAGACATCTGGGCCAGCTTCCCCTTTCCACAACTTTGTTGTGAATTCTCCCATTCAACGGGATGAAAAGCGGGTGACGGTTTCCATGAGGAACCCCCATACCCCAGGAAAAGACATAGCTACCTTCCTCCAGAGGTTTTGCACCGTGGAAAAAGATCCATCCCGAATCCTCTATGTCAACACATTCTGGACAGGTAAGTGGGCTGTGTTTTGCAGGTTAAGGAGACTCTTTGGGGGATCTGTAGCACCTGCTACCACGCTTCACTCGGGGAGCCTCCGCAGGAATCCTCCGCTACACTGACCTGCCCCACACCGGTCACAGATGTGGCCAGCGGGACCATGTAGGTATGGATTGTACAGTGCTTGCTTGCAGGTTTTGTCGGGTTGCAGGCCATGAGACCAAGGACTGCCCAAGGTCCAAAACCTGCAACCTCTGCAGAGCACATCTTCAAGAAGTGCCCCCGGAAAGCCCACACCTACGAAGGAATCCTGGCGCAGGATCAACCACATTCCAAAGCCAAGAAGCCAAGGGAGCCTCGGAAGGCCACTGTTAAGTCCGCCCCCCTCCCCAGGCCCCGCCACAGCCTCCAGATCACCCCCACCCACCCCCCTGAACTGGAGGCCGCCCCATCCCCCCTCCTCCCTGCCCTCCCTTGAGGACTTCCCCGCCCTTTCAACCCCCACCAGTGGCTCAAAAGGGAGCCAGAAACAGAAGCCGCAAAGCCCACCAGTAGGGGAAACCACCGCCTCCACCAAGCGGCCCACAGTGACCCAGCAAGAAAACGTTGGACTGGACCCAGTAGAGGAGGACCTTGAGTCTGCGGAAGAGGGAGAGGAGCCCATGGCTGACCCAGAGCCTGACCTCGTCCCATTGACCCCCAACAACGAGACAAGGGAAACCGTCCTTGATGAGCTCGGCCTGAACCAGGACACTGGACAAGCTCCGGAAGCAGTGGAAGAACCACCCCCCCTCAGTGGAGGTAAGTTAATCCCCCTGCTGACTTGCCCCTCATACCCTCTTACATGATGGCCGAGATCTCCATCTTTTCCATGTGAGGAGTATTAACAATGCGTCTAGAAGGCAGGTGGCGCTAATCTTTCTTTCCACCCAGCAGAGTGATGTGTATATGCTCCAGGAGTGCGCCCTTCCTCCCTCGAGGGGGTACACCCCTCTGTCCTCCCAGTGGACCCTTGGTCCCTCCTACTGGTCCGGGGGCGGTGATTGTAAGTCTGCAGGGGTAGCCATTCTTGTCAGGGGTGGTCGTCTCATGGTTGATTCTGTCCAGGAGCTCATCTGTGGCCGTCTTGTGGTCATAGACGGCTCATGGGCTGGAGAGCCAATTAGGCTCATCAACGTGTACGCCTCCCCAGAGAAGAGTGCACGGCTGGAACTTTTACAGACCCTGCGGACCCAACCCGCCTCCACCAGAGCAATAGTGATCAGCGATGATTTTAACTGGAGATGATCACAAAGGCTTCCTTGAAGGATGCCGTGGGATCCATAGGGAAAGGCTCTGTGAACTATTCGTGCATTCTAGGATTGACTTTGTGCTCACCTCACGGGCAGTCAAGCATCAAGATTTCTCCATGGTCCCCTGCTTTTTCTCTGACCACAGGGCTATTCACTTTCGGGGCATCCTGGGCGAGGACTCTGCCCCCGGCCCGGGCTCCTGGAAGCTGAATTGCACCCTTCTGGAAAATGAGGATTTGCTGGAGGAACTCAGGGAAGCCTATGTCACCTGGAATGAGGAAAAGAGATTCTTCGGAAAGGTGAGCGATTGGTGGGAGTTTGTGAAAGTTAAGCTGCACAGCTTCTTTCAGGCAAAGGGACGTCAGCAAGTGTGTGCCAGGAAGTGGGAACTCAGGATACTGCAACGTCAATTGCAGTCCCTGCAGGACCTCCACCACTGCAGCTGGGACGTTAGGCAGGGCCTGGAGGACACCAAGAAGAGCCTGAAAAGACACTTCAATGAAGAATCCAGGGACATTGTCTTCCATTCCAAGGTGGAGAATCTCGAGAAAGGTGAGAATTGTAACTCTTTCTTTTTCAGAAAACTCCACTCAGGGCACACACCCTTGTCGGAGCTGTGGGACGAGACCAGAACACTCCAGAAGGGGAAGGAGGCGGTGATGCAAGTGGACAGCAACTACTACACCAACCTTTACTCCCCGAAGGAAACAGACACAGAGGCGGCCAACAGTTTCTTGTCAGGTATCACTAACACTATTGATCCTGCAGGTTCGTCGACCAACAACACCCAGGACCCCGAGCTGCGATGGTCTCCCAGCAGAGCTCTATGTAGCACTGTGGGACCTCGTCCAGCTGTACGAGGAGATGGGGGTGGAGGGCAGAATGCCTCCTTCGCTGAGGGAGGGGATGATCACGATTTGGTATAAGCGGAAGGGGGAGAGATTGGATTTGAAAAATTGGTGTCCGATCTCTCTCGTGAACGTGGACTACAAAATCCTCGCCAAGGTTTTGGCCAACAGGCTGAAGTCTGTTATCGGACAAATCAACCACCCGGATCAGACTTGCAGCATTCCTGGTCACAGGATTGCGGACAGCCTTGCGATTGTCTGGGACACGGTCCAGTACATCCATGACAGCCGTGTGCACGCGGCCCTGGTCAGTCTTGACCAGGAGAAGGCTTTTAACCGTGTCTCCCATGAGTTTATGTGCAGAGCTCTGTGCAGGTTTGGTGTCAGGGAAATGTTTTGTTCGTATGTGAATGTGATGTACAATGATATCTGTAGTACGGTGCTGTTTAATGGCTGGAAAACTGACCCCTTCCAAAGTGCTTTCCGGGGTCAGACAAGGCTGCCCTCTCTCACCTCTGCTTTTTATTTGCTGTATAGAGCTCTTTGCCGAATCCATCAGACAGAACCCAGAGATCAGAGAGATCACCGCACCAGGACCAGACAGAGGGGTGGTCAAGTGCTCACTCTACATGGACGATGTGACGGTGTTCTGTGCTGACCAGCGCTCCATCAACACACTCATCCAGACCTGTGAGGACTTCGGCAAGCTTCAGGGGCAAAGGTCAACTGCGGGAATTCAGAGGTCATGCTCTTCGGAAAGTGGTTCCTGCCCTCTTCTGCACCCATCCCTTTCAGCATCACGTCGGACTTCATCAAAATTCTCAGAGTCTGGTTTGGAGCAGAAGGCGCAGCCCTGAATTCTTGGGAGGAGAGACTGTCAAAGATGACAAAAGTTTGGTCTCTGGAGCGAGATTCCCCCCCCCCCCCCGGGTCAACACCTGCAAGGCCATCACCAGTGCGGTGTTTAACTTCATCTGGGGCTCCAAAATGGACAGATTGAAGCGTGCAGTCATGTTTAAAGGAATCCCTTAAGGGCGGTAAGGTTGTGCCCGTCATCGCTATACTACTGAGGGTGTTCTTTGCTTGCAACTGCATCCGCAGGACTTTGATTGAAAGGACTTTGGACTCTGGCGGTAACTCCGTGTCCCATTTTTTTCCTCCTGCCCCTTTAGAGGTCCTGGGGTGGGACAAATGGGACAGTTCCATCCCTTACAATTGGGACACTCCTTGGTACTACTTGGATACTTTCAAGTTCATTTAGGAGCTGGGGTTGCATGGAGTTAAGCCCGACTTGTGGAAACCAAAGACTATCCACAAGTTGATCAGAGCAATGGACACTGTTGAGACTGTTCCAGGCCTCCCCTTCAGCCACTTGCAAGGTGGTTTGGAGGAACGTTTCTTCAATGAGACTCACCAACAGGCACAAAGATCTGGTATGGGTTGCAGCTCAGGACATAAATACATGCCAGAAACCTGTGCAGATACAGGCACTGCCCCTTTTGCATCATCCAGGAGGAAACTGCTTTTCATGTTTTCTGGGAGTGCTCCTTTGCACAGGACCTGTTGAGGGCCATGGAACCTGATCTTAAGGACTTTATGCCACAGACTGCCATCACACACTTCGGCGTGCTGAACGGACTTTTTTTGCGGGACTCATTCTCAGGAGGACATTGACAGTGCCTGGTGTGTGATGTGCTGCTTTAAGGACGCTGTATGGTGTGCCAGAAAGCACCTTATCCACCAGCGGAAGAGGATGTCCATTGAGGACTAACAAAAACAGCAGACCATTCCTCATGTGTTCACCATTAGAGAGGTATCAGACACAGTCCACCAAGGAGATTCACACGTAAGTACACAGGTCCCTCTCAGACCATTCATATTGCTCATCACCTTCACCATGCTTTCCCCATTCCTATTTCCTCCTTCAATTCTTTCCTCTCTCTCCTCCCCCTTCTTCTTTTCCTTTTTACCCTCCCACCCCCTTCTTTTTGCTTTTTTTCTTTAGCCCCCCCCCCCCCCCAGTCACACACATTGTTCTGTATTTACCCACTCATGCCACATGTATATGCTCACACAACACATCTTTTTTTGTATTATTCCACCATTCATTTTGATTTTCATGGTTCACACACAGATGCTCTCCACATGGGCTATGTTATGTCGACCTGGGCTGCCATTAGGCTCCTTCACATTGGTTTGGGGACCCTCACCTCAGCCCCGGGGCAGACGTTTTGTCCGGGGCTCCCTATCCACCTGATATCAACTGGGCACTTCCAGCCGTCATGTGAGTATAGATCCCTTTCTCCCCAACAGCCTTTTTTCCCCTTTAGAGGATAGCAACTTATTTACATTTTTGTATTTATAGTCTTGCATATGCATCTAACTCCTGATGAATGGTAGAGAGCCATGAAACGCGTAGAGTTTTTAGGGTGCCCTGACAAGATCGGCTTATTATTCTTCAATTTTACTGGCCTGTGTTTAAAACTTTTATACTGAAATGTTATCAAGTCGAATGTTATACATGTGTATGGTCCATGTGTATATCTATATGACTGGGTTGCTTTGCATATGGTATATCACCTTCCTACTTATTATGTATCCCTTGACTGTGGAATGTCCATAATGTACTTGTATTTGTTTAATAAAATATTTTATATATATTCTATGCAACCCTTGTCTGCTGTGACATCCCTCATTTAAAGTCCCACTTTCTCTCTTTTTGTTCTCCCAATTTTTTATATATATTTTACATATGTATTAAAAGGATGGAGGTTTGTCAGTGTGGTGGTGGGTAGATCGCATTTTTCTTTTTTGTCCATTGACGACTGTCGCAGACTGGTCTACAGTCTGCTCAGAGATTACAACCCGATGGACTTTAAGGAGGAGGAGGTCTGAGGATTTCCCCTCCCCCCCACTCCCCCTGTGCGTCTCTGCCTTTAAATAAAGCTTCGGGCCTGTGATCCACACCCCCACCTCCCTCCCCCAATCACACCCGATGCTTGTTGTTATATGTATTTAAAACATTGCATGACATGGTTGAAGTAACACGTTTTAGTGTTCTTCGGTTAAATGCTTTTTGGGGCAAGTGGCGTCATGCATGATGTGATGTTTCGGGGTAATTTTACTCTGCGCAACCTTATCAGGTATCATACCGCAGGGTGAATGTATTTATTTGTATGCTTGAAACTGTATTGTTATGTAGTGTATTTATGTGCTGCATCACAGTATAGGGGAGAATGTACCCCGACCAAGTATTTGTTTTTTGTATATTTTATTATTATGCAAAATAAAAAGTATACCTTTTCAATCAAAAAAAAATCTGTTCTTATCAGTTTAATATCTGATACATCCCCTATCTGGGGACCATATATTAAATGGATTTTTAGAACAGGGAGATGGAAGAAGAGCTTGCTCTGTCCACTCCACGCATCGACCTGGTATTGCAGTACCTCCAGGATCAGTGCACCCCTCACTGCAGTTTTCCAAAAACAGAAAAGAAAAATCCTCCTTTTGCTTGCTTGCTCGTTATGTTGCTTTTGCTCACAAGCTGCTGCTGTTACCCATTCTTGCAATAAACTTGCATTTAACCTCTGTGTTTTATGTGCTTCGTGTCACTTTCTTGCCCCATCTTGCACACCACACAAATGGCAGTCGAGGCCAGGACAGTCCTGAAGATGCCAGAAAGTCACTCTATTCATGTGAAAGTCAGCACAGTAATGTTTTCGACCAGATAGCTAGCATAAAAAAAAAGGGGGTAAAGACACCAAAGAACTCATGCTGGGTCCAGGAGGTCAATTATCACAAGAATTTTATTGGTAACTGATATTGTCAAATCCACAACCAAAAAAGTGCACCACCACAGATAGCATTGATATAAAAAAGACAACGTTGTCCATAATTTAAAACAAACAAAGCCCCCCACATACAAGCCGGCCTCATGCACACCTGTACCACCTCAAACATGCATCCACCAAGGGGGTGGTCATAAATGAATATTGAAGATTCAGAACCTGCGGCTGCCTTTAATCCTGAGATATCTGTAAATAACCCTAATCAGGAGTCACTAAAGAAATTATTTAAAAACCACATAAAACTAATCATCAAACATCTGAATAGAAAATGGGATGCATCGTCCCTCACTTCCCATATTAACAGAGGGGTTATTCCCTGAGGTTTAAGGGAAAAAATTGTCCCAGCTGAACACCTACATACCCCTCGGTTCATTGAACAGTGGAAGAAAAGTTCCATTAACAGAGGGATAGAGGTGATGAGACTTATTGTTGAGGAAGAGCAACTTCAGCTAACAGAATTACAAACAGAAATTACAGCTAGTGCCGCTTTATTAGAACCTTATAGACAAAATAGTGACTTTGACAAACACAATGACCAACTTAAAAAGGAGGTGGAGCGCATCCAGAAAAATTTAAGAATATCCAAACAAGATAAATTTATCCAAAATATAAAAGACTGGGAGACAGATCAAATTTTTGATCTCTCAGTTCCTAGAGGGAGAAGCAGATCCAGAAGGAGACAGGCCAGGGAAAATTATCAATCTAGGGGTGAGTTTTCATCGTCTGACAGTGAGGGCGGACGTTTGGACAAATCGGTATCTTTTTTAACCCAGGGACATACAACACAACACGACCCAGATCCATCTGGACAGGGGAAAACTGTGGGCCCCCATCCTCAAAAGAAAAATCCAAAAGAAACAGAAAGGGGACAAAGGGCCAACACCAAAACTCAACCGAGATTGACTCGCTCCAGAAAGACCGAGAGATAACCGATTCATTCAATTCACACTCTGAAATGGCCCAACCAACAGATCTAAAAATAGTCAATTTGTCGGACTTTCCATTAAATCAATATCACATCTCCCTCCTCCAAAAGGGGTTATCCTTTTCCCCGGCCACCGCCATGAATGAATTCGAGGTCTTTAAGGGCCTCAATTTATTCTTGAGAAGAGTCATTTTAAGTTATTGGCATCAGGAGAAGGGAAAGTCCAGGGATACTCCCCCCGATACTGAGGGTGATCAGGAGCTGGAGGTGTTGGTCTCCCTTTTGCAGGAAAATGCCTCCAGTGAATCAGAAACTGAGTGTGAGGAGCAGAATTAATATGGAGTCAGAATGATGTTCTACAGTAAAGCTATGATGGAAGAGTTCTCCTTCAACTATGCTGTGTTTCTGCATAAATTAACTATATTCTCAGTTTTAAATATTCTGAGTCCATTATCTCAGCAGTTTGTAACTCATATCCTGTGTAGCATGTCACAATAACCTTTTAGTTAGGGCCAATATGGATTTGGCTGGACATCTTTGTTTGTTGAGGTCATTTCTGGGAAACAGATATTATGATGTCCAAAAAATCCCCTAACCACATCTTCTCTTAATTACTATGGTTTTGACATGTAATGACTTATTATGATAAAGTTGACAAGTAATGTTTAGACGCCCTATAGTTATGGCCAAACTGTCACGTATGCTGTTTTCCGGTGATTATTTCTCAATACTTTGTTTGTCTTAAACTTGGGCCTGTGCCCTCCATTGATTTGCATTGTAACTTTTCCCATAAAAACGTGATGATGTATCCAATGGTTATCACTTCTGATGATGTGATCCTATGCATAGCGTGATATTCTCAGTAAACATATCAGACGAATGCAGAAGCCTGGACCTTCGTTTATTTCTTCTCTGATCCTATCATGAGGAGGAACCCTTGGCCAGATGTAGACCATCTGGATTGAAAATTAGGTCCACTAAGATGCCTCCTCTAGCCCAACATAAGACAATAAGCACTTTCCTAGAATTAGTACGTAGTGACTTGCAAAGGGTCAACTGGCAGTGGTGTGGCGGTGATAACCTATCTTGTGAGGAAAGAAGGGCTCTGAAGGAACTTCAGTCGGCACCGAATGTCATAATTCGTGGCAGCGACAAGGGCGGTAATGTGGTTCTCTGGGCAGCCCCATTATACGAACAGGAAGTGGCCCGCCAATTAAATGACACCGACACATACTGCCGTCTTTCCGAAACCCCCTTTCCAGACATTGTTGCCAATTTAAATCTAACACTTGACTTGGCAGTAGAGGACAATTTGCTCCTTAAGAAGGAATGGAATTTCTTGAGAGTTCGGGAGTACAATATCCCAACTTTCTATCTGATACCCAAGCTACACAAAAACCTCCAGAACCCACTTGGACGACCCATAGTTTCTGCCATCAAAGGTCCTCTGGAGAGGGTCGGAAAATATGTGGACGCTATGATTAAGGAATTGGTAGTGGACCTGTCTTCCTATGTACAGGACACCGGTCAGGTGCTAGCCAAATTGGCAGATATCCAGGTCCCTGCCGGGGTCCTGCTATTGGGGATAGATGTGGAATCACTTTACACGTCTATCCCCCACCAGTGGGGCCTCCGAGCAGTTTCCCACTTCCTGGAGAGGGGAAACCCGAGAATGGGAGCACATAATGAATTCATTTCTGAGCTATTAGAATTTTTACTTTTAAACAACTGCTTCCAGTTTCTGGGTGTCTCCTACCGCCAGGTACGTGGCACGTCCATGGGGGCCCCATGGGCACCCGCCTATGCTTGTCCTAATTTGGGCCTATGGGAGGAGCAGGTTGTATACACCTCACCTATGTACCTGAGCCATGTCTAGCTATGGCTCAGGTACATAGATGACGTGTTGGTCCTGTGGAGGGGATCCCTTAGTGAGGTACATTAATTTTTATCCTTTCTTTTTTTTTTTTTTTTTTTCCCAGATATTTTATTGAGTTTCAAGTTTACAAACTATGATGTGCATAGAAGTCAGTAGAAACAGTTTCACAAAAACAAGTAAGATAACATGCATTACCAATTTCTATTAATGGTCAAAGTAAATTGAGATACATTAGGAGTACCAAGGGAAGATAGGGGTGGGAGGGGAGGGGGGGGGTGTATGGCTGCATTTAGAATCCCTTTGTCTATTTTGTGGTGTGGCCTAATCATGCGATTTTGGATGGACCTTTCATATTGAATACTTGTACATTGTTGTGACTTAACATAAGAGTATAGCTCTAATATTTTGTCACCACCATCACGTTTATTCGTTTTGTCTGGGAGGAGTATTCCAACCTTACGTTTCAGGAGGGTCTAGTCCATTGAGTCATGTATTTGGCGGGGCCCTTTGGAGAGATGAATAACTGATGTCCTGAGGTAGTCCGCTTCTTCGTTGGATGAAGTGGCAATCATGTAGGAACCCCACTTTCGTATAAATCTTTGGTAGGTGGTTGGGTTAGACAAATCTTCAGTCAGTCTTTCTCTATAGAGCAATTGAGTCAGTTCCTTTTGTATTTGAGCCATGGAGGGCTGATTTGGGCCCACCCAATTTTTGAGGATGATTCGTCTGGTTACCAAAAGTGTTGTTTGTATCCATGTGGCATGTCTCCGTATTGGGTCCATATGCTTGGGTGTATGGCCCGGATCTGTCCAGTAGCCAAATAAGAGAGGCAGAGGGTCTTTGGTTATTTTGGCTGATGTAATTTTTTCCACAAACTGTATGACTCGGTCCCATAGAGCTGAGATGTTAGGGCAGTCCCAAAATTTGTGGGCTAGCGAGGGGTATTTGGCCAGGCAGAGGTGGCAGCAGGCAGCTTCCGGTTTATCCTTGTCTTTGAGATATGGTATAAATGCGTGATGGAGAATTTTTAGTTGAAATTCCCTCCAGATTTCGCAGGGGGTTATTTTTAGCACCTTGTTGTATCCCTGGAGAATTTTCTCAGGTAGGTCAGTTGTGTCAAAACGTTTTGCCCAACCAGTGGTGCGGCATGTGTCTTGAGCTTGCGAGGTAAAGTTGCGTAGAATTTTATAAATAGTAGAGATTATGTTGCGTTGCCCACTTGTCGTCTGTTCCAGGGGTTCAGGTGGCAGGTTTAGTTTTGCTCCTTGTCCTGAGGTTCTAAGAAAACTTAGACATTGGGAGTGGTTGAAAGCATGCGAGGCTGGTAGTTTGTATGTCTTTGCAAGACTTTGAAAAGTCAAGGGATGTCCTGATGACGTGTCATATAAAGATACAAAGTTGCATAGACCATTCTGGGCCCATGTCTTGAAGGCATCGTATAAAAGACCCGGTAGGAAATCTGGATGGCCTCTTATTGGGAGGTATTTGGAAAAGAAACGAGGGAGTTTGAAGATTTTGCGTCCTTCTCTCCAGGCTATTATAGTGTCTCTTAGTAGGATACTCCCCTTGAGGTCAGGTACCAGTGTGTTCCAGTTGCAATGCAGAAGGGAGGGAAGAGAGAAAGGTAGTACCAGTTGTGACTCCAGCTCATAATTTGAGTACCTTGATTGTTGGGTGATCCAGTCCATGCCCACCCGCAGTAGGCACGCTAGATTGTACAGTCTGGGGTCGGGAACGTTGGCACCCCCTGCGCTCCTGGGGAGTTGCATCTTTTTAAGAGAAATACGGGGTTTTTTCCCCCGCCAAAGGAAATTTGTGCTGATCTTTTTGAGATAGTTAATGTCTTTATGTTTCAATAAGCAGGGTATAGTTTGGAGAGGATATAACAGTTTTGAGAAACTTGTCATTTTGTATAAGTAGCATCTCCCCATGAGCGACAGAGGTAGGTCCATCCATCGGGTCAGTTCCCCTGCTATTTTTTCCAATAGTGGTGGGAAATTCAATTGGTAAATTGAGGCTGGGGTTTTCCCTATCTTTATCCCCAGGTATGTAATAGCTGAGGTGGCTAGGGTAAAGGGTAGAGATTTTGTGTATTGAGGCCTATGGGATCGGTTACCCAGGAGGAGGAACTCACTTTTACTGTAGTTAATCCTTAGACCTGAGCAACGCCTGTAAATGTCAAAAATGTCTTTGATGATGAAAGCATCTTTTTGGGGGTCGGTTGAGAAGATAAGAACATCGTCCGCGAATAGTGCAGATCGAAGCTCTTGGTTCCCTATAGGGATGCCGTGTAATGGGGCTTTGAACGTTAAGTATCTCGTTT
>BLSH010363791.1:310304-324853 GCA_018402905.1 Glandirana rugosa | reverse complement strand
CACGGAAGGGCTCAGTGGATCTCACAAGATTGTCTTAATTACATTAGAGATCACTTAACTATGGCTACTTAAATGTTCTCTGGTTTTCGTTTACTATGCAAGTGAGTGATAGACTGAGTTCACAATGGTCTTGCTCACTCTCAGAGTGTTGAAATTGCTGAGATGCTGTTTTATGGTATACTTAATGCTGTTTACATTCTATGTGAACCACTGTCTTATTTTTCAATAAAAAACTATTGAAAGTAAAAAAAAAAAAAAAAAAAAAATGATCAGCTTCCTCTGGATTGTGGAATGATAGCTGGTCACCATTTGGTGAGGTGATCCTTAACACCGCAGGAAAGGCTAGAGTAAATTTCATTTGTTTCTGGATTAGCGTAGAGCAGACCGTCTGGAATGCTTTGCGTTGTTTAGCCACTTCAGCTGAATAATCAGCGAAGATCAGAATTTTGATCCCATCTATTACAAGTGATCTTTGTTGGCGGTACTTCTGTAGGATAATTTGTTTTTCAGCATAGTTCAAAAACTTGGCTATGATTGGGCGTGGTGTCCTGCGATCGTTCGTTGGTCGCCCCAGCCGATGCGCTCTTTCCACAACACAGGGGCCTGGGAGGCCTAGGGCCTGAGGAATTTTTACCCCACAGAAGTTAAGTCCTGATTAGGGAGAGACTCTGGGACCCCTATGAATCGTAGATTGCTCCTACGGGATCTATTTTCCAAGTCTTGGAGCTTTTCTATGATAGCTTTTATTTGTTGGTCCTGCTCTTGGTCTGATTTCTGTGTGGAAACAAGTTCTTCCTCCACATGAGCTATCCTGCCCTCTGCCTCTGTGAGCCTGTTTGCCTGTGACATGAGTTCTTTGTGTAGCGCTGTTATTCCTGCCTGTATTGCCCGCTCCACTGAGGCTGTTATGGTTGGCTCTAGAAGGGCGGCCACTGCCTGCGCTATGTGTTCTGTATCTGGTTGAGGCTGTAGGGTAGGTGTGGAGGCGTGAGCCGCGCTTACCTCCATCCCTGATTCCTGCGCCATGACAGGCTGTGCGGCCTGGTCCCCGGGAGTCGGCGGGCGGTGTGAGGCGCCGTTCTTGCCGCTGCTCCTGTCCAGATATCTGTCCATCAGCCTCTCCAGGGTGTATAGTGGGTACCTCCGGTCGGTGGGTCAGTTTGGGCTGGGTTTTTTATGCCGGAATAGCGGGTAGCTGTGGGAGCTGACACGATGCGCATCTATTCCATCTGGCGCCGGAACCGGAAGTACTTTATCCTTTCTTAACAGAAATGATCGCAACATCAAACTCCCATACACGGTTGATCACAGCACCATCCCCTTCCTGGACCTTACAATCACTCTTGAGGAAGGATCTATTCACACTAAAACCTTTCGGAAACCCACAGCAGCCAATACACTGCTCCAGGCGACCAGCTGCCACCCCCGCTCTCTGATTGCAGGTATTCCCATGGGCCAGTTCCTCAGGTCACGGAGGAATTGTTCCGTGGAAGATGAGTACCGGGCTGAGTCACGGGATATCTATAAAAGATTTCGGGAACGTGGTTATTCACACCGCATCCTGAGGATGGCACGGTCAAGGGCATCCCGGCAGAGTAGATCGGACTTGTTAACAGGGGTCCCACAGGTACCTCCCTCAGCCACTCAGGGGGAGAGTGGAGTTCCCTTGCCTCGCATGATTACCCATTATGGAGCTCAATGGAATGAAACGAAACAGATCCTACAGAAACATTGGCATATTTTGACAAAAATTCCAACATTGAAAAAAATTGTAGGCCCCCGCCCCGATTGTCGCTAAGAGGGCCCCCAATCTGTCGGACTTTTTGGTTCATTCGGAATACAAGAGAACTCCCTCCCCTAACTGGCTTACTGAACTCCAGATTAAACCGGGTATGTATCCATGCGGCCACTGTGGGGTGTGCCGGTATGTTCACAAGACCGACACATTCCACAGGGCGGATGGTTCTAAACATTACAAAATACAAAGATTTATAAACTGCTCCACTGCCAGGCTGATATATCAGATCACCTGTCCGTGTCGAAAGGCATATATTGGGAAGACCAAACGACCCCTTATAATTAGAATAAATGAACACTTAACAAGTATTAGATCCAAAAAAAAGGAGGAGGAAAAACCACTAGCGGTTCATTTTAAACAATTCCACGATGGCAAAACGGAGGGATTAAAAGTTAAAGGCATCTTTGCATTGGACCTTCCCACGCGACGGGGTGATTTTGATATAGTCCTCCTACGAAAAGAAAAAATGTACATCTTTCTCCTGGATTCCATGGCACCTTCTGGACTGAATACTGAGCGTAATCTCTCGGTTTTCCTGGAGCCATAGATCCCCACTCATAATGGGCATTCTTGACCACGCAGTTATCCCTATATATATATATATATAAATAAGTGGCCCTGCGTTTTCTATGCTGGAGTATCCTGTCTCCAGGACGCAGCTGTTGATACCTGTGAGGGACCTTATTTTTCCCTAATTTTTTTCCTTATTTCTCCTTTATTTTTCCCTTATTTTCCTTTGTTTGTGGTGATATATTGTAAGCAATATCTTCTATAGATGTTTGATGTGGTTATAGCCATCTGGTTTGATTTCTCACATGCATTTTTGAAACAATACTGTTTGGATTTCAGCGTGAATGGCAATCATACACAGTGACACCTAGTGGTCTAATGCAGCAAATGCAGCCCCTTAACCAAGTGTTATAAAAGTTCCCTGTGAATGGAGAGCCATTGCTTTGAAAAAGTTCGGATTGGCCGAACGAAACGCGTCAGTTAACGCGACATCACACCCCTCCCACCACCAGCCCGACCACCCCCACCTCATCCACGAGTGTGTGGAAGTAATTTCATCCAGCTGCAGCGTCTGGCTTTGCCCAGCTATCCACTCTGCACTCTGCTGATCACATACAGCTACGAGTAGGATGCCGCAGGAACGTGCGATCGAAACAGTCCGAGCACCCAGCATACTGTGCGGCCAGCACCTCTGTATGAACCTACGGCTATTTGCTGTGTACATGGATGCCACCCGAATACACGGTCGGAACCTCTCCCTTTTGATCAACTGATCGGAATGATCCTTTGGAACGTCCAGCTTAAGTGATACTCCCAAACAAGGCCGGTGGATCAGGTGAAGACTGGTGAGATCCATACATGCTCCATATTACAGTTCTGCTGTGTCTGTATTGATAATAGACTTGGGTGGCGGTGCCTCACTTTTACTTCTACCTGCCCACAGGCAGTTCATCATTGTCTGGGTGATCAACCTCATCATTTTACTATATATGCCAGTTGATGACCATCCCCTGTGGGACTATTATTTCATGGGACTGCTCTCTTATGGGACTGTCTAGGTGGGTTATACCCACGTACCTGCTCAATCTCAGTGTTGAACACGTTTATGCATACTCCACACCCTGTGGTATCACTGTTGCACTGGCCTTAGGCAATAGTGGCCTGATTACTTGGACAACAGCCGCAGGTGCTGAATCTTCAATATTCATTTATGAACACCCCCTTGGTCGATGCATGTTTGAGGTGGTACAGGTGTGCATGAGGCCGGCTTGTATGTGGAGGGCTTTGTTTGTTTTAAATTATGGACAACGTTGTCTTTTTTATACCAATGCTATCTGTGGTGGTGCACTTTTTTGGTTGTGGATTTGACAATATCAGTTACCAATAAAATTCTTGTGATAATTGGCCTCCTGGACCCAGCATGAGTTCTTTGGTGTCTTTACCCCCTTTTTTTGTTATGGATTTTTGACTCTGGGGTCCGCATCTTATGTTAGATGATTGGCCGCATGTACCCTATATACACTATTCAGGTACATTACTGCATACATCACCTCTATGGGGGATCCTCTTAGCTCCATTTTTATGCTGATAGCTAGCATGCATTGTGACTAGGCCCAAAACGAGGGCTACATTGAAAGTCAGAGTTACAGAGTCCTCTTGCAGTGCCTGACTCCTCTGCTCCCTCCACTTTTCTTGTCTTTGTGCTGCTGGCTGCAGCTAGCTATTAGCTGTGCGAGGAATCTTGTCATGGCCTGTGCCTCCATCTAGTGTTGTGCTTTGTCCACGTGAACAGGAGGCGGGAACATGCAAATAAATTCCCTCGTTAGGCATCAACGAGGAGCACCTGGATGGGCCCAATTATCAGTTCAGCCTGCTTAATTGTTTGATTGGAGGGCAGAGTTGACTTCAGCTGTGCACTGGGTGCTAGCAAGGTGCAAGTAGGCCTGAATTCAGGCAGTAGGCCTCGGAGCCAGCCAGGTAGGAAAAGTGGAGAGTTGCTGGATCCACGCAGGCCAGACAAATAGGGCGAGAGCTCTCAGCGAGCCCTTTGGCTCAGCCTGCCCACTGCTCGCTTGGAAAAAACAATAATTGGGTTATCGCTTCTCTGCCTTTTAGCAAAGATCTTGTGGTCTAGCTAAAAGGTTTCTGAGGACACTAACCCTGCTTGGCTTGGGGGTATTTCATTCGGGTGCACCCCCTGCTGCTATTAGGCAGGGAACTGTCCAAAGTCTACGAGGGAGTGGCTGAGGGTACAAAGCTCCACAAACGTACCTGCTGTTGAGTAGGAGATCCTTTGGGGCCCCCTTAGGGGGAACCCCTTAGTTTCTGCGAAAGCAGTGGGTGGGCAATTTATTGCCTGAAAAAATGGCGAATCGTGGACTTCCTGATTCCCTTCGCTTTCTGGTGAAGCCAGAATTTAAAGACCGCATTACTTTGAAGACCGCGGTGGTGGATATTCTGACGTACATCTGTAACCTTGCGGTAAGACAGATTGTATGTTTGCAGGATTTCCCGATGCAGGGTATTTATGACATTACTTTCTTGTCTACCGAGGTATGTCTGAACGCGTATGAAAAAACCAAAGAAAAGAAGGATGCGGAAGTGATGAAATTGTGCCGTTATTTATGCAGGAGGAGAAGATGGTAAATCTCCACATGTATAATCCATTCACAGATCAGGCAATGGTAAAAGCCTTCTTGGCTGGTTACTGTGAGGAACTAAAAGGGGGAGATAATGTCCTGAACAGGTATGGGATCTGGACGGGCAAATACCGTTTCTTTGCCAAGGTTAAGATAGACAAAGATTGTGTTGGTGGTGTGAGACATCCTCCATCAGCCTTTACCGTGGGAAGAGAAAGAGGCTTTTTGTACTATCAGGGACAGCCAAAGTACTGTAGGAAATGCCTCAACTATGGGCATGTAAGTGCTGATTGTGAAATGACAGAGGCATGTCGGCTTTGCAGACAATTTGGTCACAAGGCCAGCGCTTGTGGGGCAACAAGGGTATGTGACATATGTCACAAAGCAGGACATATGGCCAGGCAATGCCCGGAGTATATGACGTGGAAGAAGACCTTTGCGCAGGCGGCTGGCGGAAGTCGGGGGGAGGAGCGGAGGTCAGCAGCAAGTGGTCAGGAGGGAGGAACTGCAGGGGCTCCCGTGCCGGGGAGTTGAGGTGGCAAACCTTCTGCCCCGCAGACCAGTGAGGCTCAGCCCGGGGATGCAGCAGGGGCAAGTGGCAGGAAGAAGGGCAGTGCGGGAGCTGCGGATGTGGCGAACGACTCTGTTCCAGACCCTGCAGTCCCTAAGGATGCGGCTGCGGAGGGCAAGAAGAAGGAGAGGCATGTGGTTTCGGACTCCCCCCGTGAAGAGGGGATGGAGACTGGAGTGGTGGCAGGACAGGATCAGGAATCCCCAGAGGGGACTATACTGACTGGGGAGGAAGTTGTTTTTGGGCCAGTCAACCAGAGCCCACTTTCTCCTTCAGATCCGCTGGGGGAGTTATCCTCTAGTGATGAGGACGAGATGATCGAGGTTGAAAGTGACGATAGTATGCAGTGTGCACAGGAGGAGGCTTCCCCTATTGAAATCACCCTACAGCCCACCGCAAAACGTGCAAGAGGGGAGGAGGAGGGCACAGTGAGCGAGGAAGAGGGTGATTTGCATATGTGCTTGTCTGGAGCTTCAGATGACGAAGCTGCCAGTTCCCCGGTACCCAGGAGAAGGCAGAGGAAGGCGAAAGATGGAGAGAATGTGGCCTAAATTAATTTTGTAATGGGTTGTTTATCTTACCTGTTTTTCTTTTTGATGATGGCGATCTCCATATGTTCAGTTAATGTTAGAGGGATAAAGTCGGGATGGAGGAGTGCTGCTGTGCTGGATCACCTAAAAGGGATCAAAACAGATATCTGTCTGCAAGAATGCGGATTGGATGGCCCTTTGGGTATTGTGAAATGGGTGTGGCAGTATGGGCACCCTATTGTAGATCTAGGGTGGAGGGGGTGGGGATACTGGTAAAAAATGCCAATATCCAGGTTGTATCCTATGAGCTGATCATCCCCGGAAGATGCTTGTCTGTGGTATTAGATTACTTGGGAGAAAGAGTATGGGTAATCAATTGTTATGCACCAGCTGTCAAGAAGGAGAGGAAGGTGTTTATTGAACCTCTAAGATTGTTCTTACCAGGACGGATGCCTACTACGGTGGTGGGCGATTTTAATTGTGTAAGGAAGGCTGGTGACGGAAAGGGGGTAGGTGAAAGTGATGGGGTGGATGTGTCCTCCAGGGCACTGAATGAGATGGTGGCTGACTTCCGATTTAAAGATGCTGCTGTGGTAACAGAGGGTAATGCTCCATCACATATGTATTTTTCTGATAAAGGAACTGTGTCATCCCGCATAGATTTTCTTTTTGTTTCAGAATTTTTGAGAGTAACTGATTATAAGTCTACTCCCGTGCTTTTTTTCAGACCACGTTTTAATTTCATGTAAAGTGGAGGTGGGGAAGGGGGTGAGTTTTGGCAGAGGGTTGTGGAAACTTAATTGCACGCTATTAGAAGATGAAGAGGTGGGGAGGAGGTTTGTTTTCTTCTTTGAAACCTTGGTCCAAAGGAAAGGGAATTTTGACAGTATCCTGCTATGGTGGGACTGGATGAAGGAGCAGGTAGCGGGCTTCTTCCAGAAGGCAGGCATACTAAAAGCCAGGGAAAAGAAGGAAGCAGAGAAACGACTCTTGCAGAGGATTCACTTCCTACATCAGTGCAGGAGGATGGGGATAGAAGTGGATACTGAGCTGGAGGAGGTAAGGGTGGAGAGGTCTAAGATTCTGAAAGAAAAAGGGAAGCAGATCATTTTTGAGGCCAAGATTAAAGAAATAGAGGAAGAAGAGAGATGCTCCAGATTCTTTTTCAAAAAGGTCCTAAGTGCTAAAAAAGTGATGAGTTCGGTACTGGCAGGAGAGGTGGAGGTGGAAGGAGAAAGAATGATGGAGGAGGTGGTAGCTTTCTATCAAGAGCTCTACAGTGGGAGAAGAGTGGCAACAGATGAAGAACTATCGGACTACTGCCAGGTGGTTCAAGGAGGCCTGAAGAAGGAAGAAGAAGACGTTCTTTTGGATCCAGTGATGGAGTGTGAAGTAGAGGCTGCCCTACAGAAGATGCCTACCAATAAGATGCCGGGGAGAGATGGCCTGCCTGTAGAGCTGTATGTGCGGTTCTGGGGGATCTTCAAGCAACATCTGATGGAGCAGTGTATGAGGATCGGGATGGTATCATCAACAATGAAGGAGGGAGCTATCACCTTAATCTTTAAAAAAGGGGAAAGGAAGGATATCAAGAACTGGTGTCCCATAACCCTGCTTAATGTGGACTATAAATTGTTTGCCAAAATCTTAGCAAGCAGACTGAGTCATGTAGTAAGGAGTTTGGTGGGCAAATGGCAGGTGTGCGCAGTACCAGGGCGAAGGATTATGGATATATTAGTGCTGTTGAGAGATCTTGCCTCTTATGCGCAACTGAACAACAAGCCTTTGGCCTTTCTAGGGATTGACCTAGAGAAGGCTTATGACAAAGTGACGCATAATTTTCTCTTTAAGGTACTGGAGAAGATGGGGTTGCCAGAGACCTTTGTGAAGATATTGAGGGGACTGTACACAGATGTGGTGAGTCAGGTGCTGATAAACGGCAATATGCCTGGTTTCTTTCCTGTACTATCCGGAGTCAGGCAGGGATGCCCGCTCTCACCGATACTCTTCATCTGTACTATCGAGCCGTTGTTGAGGAAGGTGCAGCAGGATAAAGGATTCAAGGGAATGTTTGTGCCCGGCAGTGGAGGAGCATGCGTTAAGTCAGTCTGCTATATGGACGATATCACTTTTATGTGCACATCAGAAGCAGATGTGAGGAGGGCGGAGCTGCAGCTGAGCCTGTTCAGCGTGGTCTCAGGGCTGAACATAAATTGGCACAAAAGCCAAGTTTGCAGTATGAGTGGGCCGGGGAAGATCGAATGAGTAAAAGTTTTTTTTTTTTTTTTTATTTTCCACCTCAGTAAGTTCATTATGAGGCCACATAATTGAATTTATCACTCATATTGCCGTCTCAGATTAGAACTTGTCATCATTGTGGAAATTTCTCTCCTATCTTTATATTAATCTTTATTTATTTGTTTAATGTTTTCCCTTCTCTTTCAAAACCATTTTTTTTTCTGACTTGGTAGGGAAGGTTTCAAAAAACCTTCCCTATATTATTTTTTGTTATTTTTTCCCCCCCAACCCCCCTCTCTCTCTCCGCTCCAACCCGTCTTTCAGTTCGCTCCTCATGCCTCCATGGGGCCTTCTTTATTACTTTTTATTTGGAGTTGCTCTATAATTTAGTTTTTCCCCTCATCCCCCCATATCTCCGCATATTCCTCAGATTTTTTGAAGTCCATCCATCTCCCCCATTTCTTCTGATGGATTTCAATCTCATCCTCTACTCCGTGTACTGGTTCCTCCAATATCCTTATCCTTTCTATCTTCTGGGACCACTCTGTTAATGTTGGGATTTAAGTTGTTTTCCATTTTTTTGGTATTAAGCTTTTTGCAGCGTTTAATAATGTTGGTACCAATGACTTTCTATATTGTTTTTCTGTCTTTTGCGTCAGATGGAATAGGCATTCCCAGGGGTCTTTTTTGATTCGTTCCCCTGTGATCCTATGGACATTTTTTATTATCTCCGTCCAATATTTCTCTATCTTTGGGCAGTTCCACCATATGTGTGCCTGTGTGCCCGGGGTATCGCACCCCCTCCAACAACTCATGGAGCCATCTCCCTGTATCATCTGTGCCTTTTTTGGTGTTATGTACCATCTCGCTAGTACTTTATAATTAATTTCTCTTGTTCCTTGATCTAGTGCTGTGTTGAAGCTCGTCCTTAGTATCTTCTTCCTGCTTTCCTCCTCACCGATTATCCCTATCTCCTTTTCCCATTTCTCAAGGTATATCGGGTTTTTCGGCTCTGCTTCCTTTACCAATATTTTGTATATTTTTGCAATAGGTCTTTTCAGGCTTTGAGATGTGTTCATTATTTTCTCTATGGCTCTCATATTTTCTTTCCCTCTCAGTGGCTGTGGTATATTTTCTGTGAAGTGTTTAATTTGTGCATATCTCCATTTGTCTAAGGGTTTAGTGCCCCACCTTTGTGTGATCTCTTCATACGTACAAATTCTGTTTCCCTCCATTATGTCTTGAAGGTTTATTTCATCTTTTCTTGCCCATCTGGAAAAGTATAAGTGCTCCTCTTTACCGGTCTAAAATAGTCAGTGTTCAATAGTGGAATTAACGGCGAGTTGTGCTCCCATTTGTGTTTCTTCATTATTGTGTCCCATATTTTCAATGTATTTTTGTTATCGTGCTTGTGCCTTTTGATAGATTTCTAAATTCCTTTGGTATCCATATCATTTTATTTAGTTCCGTCATGCTTTGTGCCATTTCTATATCCACCCACCCCTCTCTTCCCCTTACTATGTATCCAATTTACTACTCTAGCAATTATTATGGCCTGGTAATATTTCTCGGGATCTGGTGCCCCTATTCCACCTTCGCATCTATCCTTTACCATCTGTGCATGTGCTATTCTCGGGTGTTTATTTCCCCATATATATTTTATCATGATCGTTCTTAATTTTCTGAAAAATGCTTTAGGGACTGAGACCGGGGTCATCTGAAACAGATAAATCAATCTCGGAACGATAAACATTTTCAGGGCATTTACTCTCCCTAACCATGAGAGTGGTCCACGTTTCATCTGTCTCAGTTGAGCCTTTATTTTGTTTAACATGGGGATATAGTTGACTACATACATCTCTTTTATATTCTTGCTCATCTTAATCCCCAAGTAATCGATTGCCTCATCTCTCCACTTGAAAGGGAATTTATGTTGTAAGTATCAAAGGTCTTCTTTACGGATGGACACATTCAAGATTTCTGTCTTAGTCATATTTATCTTAAAATTTGAGACCCTTCCATATGACTCAAGTTCTGTCACTATGTTTGGGATTGATGTCTTAGGGTTGGTCACGTACAATAAAACGTCATCCGCATATGCGGCCACCTTATGCTCTCTCTCACCGACCCTGATCCCCACTATATTCTTATTTTTACGTATCGCCTCTAGGAGGGGTTCCAATGTTAGGACAAACAGGATCGGTGAGAGAGGGCATCCCTGTCTCGTCCCATTATATAATGCTACCGTTGATGAAAGTATTCCGTTTACTCTTACTTTTGCCCTAGGGCTCTGGTACAAGACCATAATCCACCTTAACATCCTATCTCCAATCCCAATCCTTGATAATGTTTCTTTCATAAAACCCCAGTCAACCCGGTCAAAAGCTTTTTCAGCATCAATTGACATTAGGGCGACTGGGGTGCCCCTTCTTTCTGCTTCTTGTATTATTAAAATGGTCTTTATGGAGTTGTCTTTCCCTTCTCTTCTTTCTACAAATCCTGTCTGATCTTCTTGTACCCATCTCGGTAGAATAGGTTTTAGCCTTTCCCCTATGATTTTTGCATAAATCTTCATGTCATCATTCACCAAGGATATAGGCCGATAGCTTTCCGGGAGATCCTTGTCTTTTCCCTCCTTGTAAATCAGAGATATATGAGCCATTAACGCCTCTTCTCTTAATTTTTCCCCTTCCGCCAATTTATTATAATAGTCGCATAGTTTTGGGGCAAGGATATTCTGGAATTTCCTATAGTAGATGAGCGGGAGTCCATTGGGGCCTGGGCTTTTCCCGAGGGTCATCTCCTTGATAGTCCTTTTAACTTCTTCTTGTGTTATTGGGTCATTCAGATGTTCTACCTCTTCGGCTGATATTTTCGGGCATTCTGTCGTTATTCATCTTTTCTTGCATTTCCCTCTCCGGGGGTTCTTTTTCTTCTTTTTTGTTCCTTACATCGTATAATTTTGTGTAATACTTATGGAACACCCCTGCAATTTCTGGTGAGGTGTAAACCATCTCTCCCTCGCTATTTTTTATCTGGGGTATAAATGTCCTGCTCTTCTTGTCTTTGACTGCTCTTGCTAGCCACTTCCCTGCTTTGTTTCCCCATTGATATTCCTGTTTTCTCACCAGATGGAAAGCCGACACGCTCGAGCCTCCCGCCCACGATCCGTGCACGAGGACGCTGAGGAGAACCCAGGAACCGGCGAGCGGATGAGCCGCGGAGGATCGGAGGATTGAAGCCAGGGCTGACAGAAATGCCGCCCGGAGGAGAGAGTGGAGCGGCCATCCGGGAGCAAGGTGCATGAGACTGCACGCCGCGAGCAATAGGGGAGAAGGAAGAGTAAGGGGTAATTAAACGGCGGCTGCCGGCACCTTAACCCCCCCCCAGAGACATAAGGAGGATAGAAGACTCGAGGAGGACGTGAGAGCCTAAAGGATCCCCGCAGTGCCCTTCAGGAGGATAAGTACTATGAGTTTCAATATGAGATATGTACTGTGTTAAGAAGTGCACCAGCCTGTATATGCAGAGACGCGTGGTGAAGGGGGACTAGGCACAGATAGCAGTGAACTCTGAGGGGACTTTTGAGATAATTTAGCACCATTATGAATGGGCTCCCATACGGCTTACCAGCAGAAAGAAATTATAACACCAGGCGGCAGATAAATAGAAGAGCATAACGGATTAAAGCACAAAAAAATAAATAAGAGGAAGATAAACCCTACAAATGGTGCCTGGTAATTAAGGTAGGAGCACGGCTGCTAAAATAAAGGGACGGTGGGCGCCGACAGGTAGAGGGGACAAAAGGTGCGGCATAGCCCTTTGTGAACTGTCGGCGGTATTAACAGCTTTTAAATGCACATTCTTTAAGATAAGGTTATACCCCTGAGGGTGGAAAGAGGAGAAGTGCTGGTGACAACGCGGCTCTACCCTTCTCAATTTTCTTACTATATATTTTTTTTTTTTTGTGCACCCTCGTTGCCCCTCCCTCCCTGAGAGTAAGAGGAAATGGCGACAAGGGGGAAAGCTGGCAAGGGAGGAGTGGGTAAAACTAGCCAGACTACCTCCAGCCCAGGGGGGATTCAAAGATACATGGCTGCGGAAACGAGTATGACAGATAAGAAAAGCCCAGGGCGGGGGGTAGTGGGGATGGGGCAGAAGGAGGATGTAACCCCGAAGAAAGGAAACAGCAAGGGTACCCCCCCAAATAACGGAAAAGGACAAGCAGATGACTCGAGGAAAAAAGGCCAACCTACCCAACCTAACATAGAGGGACTGGATAAAGAAACCCAGGTAAGCCTCCCTCAGATCAAAAAGGCTCTTACAGAAATGTTATCTAAAATGGAAATATCATTAAAAAATGAGATGGGAATGATAAGAACTGACATAAACCAGGTTTTACAACGGGTGGAAGAAACGGAAGAAAGACTGGATATATATGAAAAAAGGCTGGAAAATCTAAGTGAACAGATGAAAGAATTTCAAAGAAGCAACAGATTTGTTAGGTATAGGTTGGAAGACCAAGAAAACCGTAGTTGTAGAAAAAACGTGCGCATCAAGGGCTTATCTGAGAAATTTAAAGATGAGGAATTAAGAGGGTTGATGCAGGACCTCTTCAAACCAATGCTGGATAAGCAGGACCCGGCAGAGGTAAAAATGGACAGAGTCCATAGGACGGCACGGAAACGGACAAGTGGGGGGAGTCCCCGAGGGACGTTCTAATACATCTCCACTATGCAGAGGATAAAATGGCAATAATGGGGAAAGCCAGGCAAATGCCGGAGATTCTCTGCAAGGGAGAAAAGATTCAGATATATTCAGACCTATCAGCGGAAACATTAAGGCGGAAAGGAATACTCAGACCTCTCACAGAAGTCATGCGGCAAGCAAACATAACATACTGGTGGGGATTCCCCGCATGCCTAAAAGGAAGAAAGGAGGGCAGAACGGCAGTGCTGAGATTCCCAGAAGAGTTAGGAGACTTCTGTAAAAAACTAGATATTCAACCACCCCCTCTCCCGGGGTGGGAGGAAGAAGAGAACATCCAAGAGAATTTCCAGATGGATAAGAGAGGCTGGACTCGCCAGGAGGGGAGAAGGGGAAGGAGGTAGCAGGAAATGAGGAAATTTTTTTTTTTTTTTTGTTGCCCGTTTCCGCTTGCGGCTGCGGAAAATGAAATAGTGCAGGGATACGGGGCGGGGAGGAGAGGTGTCGGCAGACCCAAAGCTGGCCTTAAGAGATATATGGAGGGAAAACAGTCTTCCAGTGAGGAAGACAGGCTCCATATAGAGAACGGAGTGGGAAAAACCGTTCACTCACCTAAGGGGAAGGTGGGAGGGGGGGAGGGAAGAAGGGGGGGAAGGGGATCTCTCTCTCCGCGCTGCTCAAGTTGAAGTTAGAAATCTAGGAAAAGAAGGGCATATAGATAAATGGGACGAATAAATATTATAACATACAATGTTCGGGGTTTAAATACAGCGAAAAAAAGATTTAAGATAAGAAAGGAATTACAATTCTATAAAGCGGATATAATAGGTCTCCAAGAGACCCATATCTCACACACCTCAGGAATCAAACTGGGTTCACAGGATTTCCCTAAGTGGTATTATGGAGATTCTCCATCGGGAAGAGCAAGAGGAGTGGCTATAGGATTCAGTAAAAATGTCATATTTTCTTGGGAGCAGTCAAGAGTAGACTATGAAGGTAGATTCTTGTTCATAAAAGGGACAATAATGAATGAAAAATATACCATCGCGAAGATCTACTCTCCCAATAAAGACCCGGAGAGATACCTGAGGAAAATGCTAAGGGAACTAGAGGCCTTTAACCACTTTAAGACCGAGCCTCTTTTTGGAGTTTGGAGGTTATCAGCTAAAAACAGGTTTTTTTGCTATAAAATTACTTAGAACCCCCAAACATTATATATTTATCAAGGGAATCGTAAAAGGAGTCCATAGAGAGGCCCAGAAATAACCCTCTCATCTAGAAGCGCTACCATATAAAAAGTAAGTAATAACAGGGAAAATACTTGTTCTTAGATGGAAGTATCAGATGAGAACTGACGAGGGTTCTTTTATACTGTAAAAATGACTTAGGATATCGGTGAGGAGAACGAGAAGGGCTACCTCTTAGAGGTATTATGGTGAATCCCTTTAGGACACTTGGGTCAAACTAAGGACTCCACACACTCTATACCCAGAGAACCTCTGGATAATATAGGCGAAATATCTTAACATTAAGGAAAGAATAGAATTTAGAAAAAA
>BLSH010363791.1:291057-302871 GCA_018402905.1 Glandirana rugosa | reverse complement strand
TATGTCACACCATATTTGCGCAGCGGTCTTAAAAGCGTGATTTTTTTTGAAAAAATTCAGTTTTTTGAGTTAAAAAATAAGACAACAGTAAAGTTAGGTCAATATTTTTTCATATTGTGAAAGATAATGTTACGCCGAGTAAAATGATACCCAACATGTCATGCTTCAAAATTGCGTCCGCTCGCGGAATGGCGACAAACTTTGCAACATAAAAATCTCCATTGGCGACGTTTAAAAAATTCTACAGGTTAGCATTTTTGCGTTACAGAGGAGGTCTAGGGCTAGAATTATTGCTCTCGCTCTAACGATCGCGGCGATACCTCACATGTGTGGTTTGCACACCGTTTTCATATGTGGGCGGGACTTACGTATGCGTTCGCTTCTGCGCGCGAGCTCGCAAGGACGGTGCGCTTTAAAAATTTTTTTTTTTTTAATTATGTATTTTATAAAAAACTTATAACTTAGTCCCAAAGAAACTTTGCCACAAGTATCAGCGCCCTGGATATATGATAACACAAAGATATACAAACTTAAACAAACAAATGATGTTTGGATAAATATCAATATAAATGTAAAGCTGCTACTTTCCAGTTCCAATAATCAAATCGCAACCTGGTAATCAAAGCTGATAATGACTAACAAATTGCAAGCAGCGCTAAACAGAGTCTTTCATAATATGAAGTCTTCCTTAATAGATGCAAGAAGTGTCCATCCATATATAGTATAGTATAGTATATAGTTGGCGGGATTAAATCCCTAGAAAACAGGAAAGACGTTGTGATACGCCCGGCCGACAAGGGCGAGGGTGTCGTTATCCTCAGTAAAGAATTTTATCATACCCAACTGACAGAAATGTTATCTGACAGCGATACTTACGAAAAGCTGGCAACCGATCCAACCAATAGCTATCGAGGCGACTTGGGAAGATTGATTGATTATGGGTATTCTGCGAGGGTTTTGAATAAAAAGGAGAAACATTATTTGTTCCCTAGTTTTAGCAGAATACCCACAATTTACACTTTGCCCAAAATCCACAAGGATAGTCTACGACCACCTGGCCGGCCCATAGTCAATAGTATTGGGTCTGTCACAGCAAGGGCAGGCAAATATTTGGATAAATTCCTACAGGCTAGTGTCACCTGCACAAGGGCATACCTTAAAGACACCAAGGAATTCATCAATCTGTTACGTACGGTCCAGATCTCTGAACCACAGGAGGTCTTTTTGGTGACAGCAGATGTCTCCTCATTGTATACCATCATATCACATGAAGATGCACTGCTTGCCCTGAATTGGGCTCTCAGTAGACGGGACGATTTACCAGACCTGCAAAAAAGGTTTTTGGGATTGATGTTGGATTTCTGTCTGACCCACAATTACTTTTGGTATGGGGGCGCATTTTACACCCAGAAGAGAGGCGTGGCTATGGGCGCGAAATTTGCGCCCAGCCTCGCTAATCTCTTCATGAGTGAGTGGGAGGATAGAACGATTTATGCATCCAATATCAAAGAACTTGTCTTCTATAAAAGATATATAGACGACTTGTTCTTTATTTGGGCAGGTACTGAGGAGAGCTTGTCACAATTTATTTCTAAGTTGAATGACAATAATAAAAATATCAAATTAGAGTCCTGCTGGAGTAGGGAACAGGTTAATTATCTAGACGTCACAGTCTTATTAACCGGAAATGAGCTGACCACACGGGTATTCTTCAAGCCCACCGATAGAAATAGCTATCTAGCTATTCAAAGTGGTCACCATCCGGTGTGGCTGAAGAATATCCCCAAGGGTCAGCTCATGAGGGTACGTCGGAACTGCACGAAAGATGAAGATTTTGTGCAGCAATCTGATGTAGTGATATCTAGGTTCCGCGATAAAGGCTATAGACAAGTAGATCTCGATCTGGCTATGCAACAAGTATTGTCCACTACAAGGGAGAGTACCCTGGAACAACTAGAGGGAGGAAAGAGAGATAAACATGAGTGGGCCTTCCTTAGCAGTTTTCACGCACAATATCGTGAAGTTGAAGCTATCTTCAAAAAATACTGGCCGATCTTGTCCCTTGATAGGGTATTGAAGGACAGGATTCCAAATGTCCCACAATTTGTGTATACGAAAGCCCCTTCTTTCGCAGATAGGGTGGTGAAAAAGGTGATTGACCCCCCTAGGCCTTTGAGTATGTTCTGGGACAGAGCGGGCTTCTTTGCTTGTCGCAGATGTCTGTCGTGCAGACAGGTTGACACACATCTGCGCAATTTTACCTCTTTTGTATCTACAGCCAATGGGAGGAATTTTACTATTAAGGACTTTATAACGTGCAGCACTAAATATGTGGTGTACGCGATACAATGTCCTTGTGATTTACTTTACATTGGTCGCACTAAGAGGAAATTAGGGAAGAGGGTCTCTGAGCACATTGCAAACATCAAAGCAGGATACAAGGACCATAATCTGTCTCTTCACTTTCGTAAGAATCATAATAGGGACCCCTCACAAGTAAAATTCTGGGGTATAGAGAAGTTATCGGCCCACTGGCGTGGGATGAATAAAGTGAGGGAGATTTCTAAATGCGAAAGTAAATGGATTTATTTAACTGGTTCTTTACTGCCTGCGGGATTAAACGTCGAGTTAGACGTAAATTGTTTTATTAGTAATTCTTGATACTTTTTTACTCACCATCTAGATTATTCTTTAAAGGTCTGGACAAAAGATTCCAGAGGGTATGTGGTGACAGACTAATTGATGTCGAGGCACCGGTGCCTTCACTATACATGAAGTGGTACCGTTTGGCCATAATATCGGTCAATATGTGGGGGCATGGAGTGCCGTCGACATTATCTTCTGTCACCCACACATGGATATAGTTCAAATAGTATATGTCAGTTACAAAATATGCGCACTGATAAGATCTTTAAGTGCCAATCTTTGGAGCACATTGAAGCCATATAAATTTCTGTATCTTTTTGTTCTTTTTGCTATGTTCTCCATCTCCTTTTTTAGCATATGTCTTTTTAGCGATGGTGTTTGTTAGATGTTTGATATAATTGTCTGATACGCATCTGATATAGGACTATCGCTTGTTTTCAGTTAAGTTATGACCATAATGATTTTTAAATTATTTTGATTATGTTACTCACCAGTGGTCACACAGTGATTGCCGTAATTATATGTAACTTACCTTCCAGTCCTATTTCATGGATTGCAGTTTTATCTGTTACCGATTTCGGTTTGTATTGGATGGTATATGGAGCCATCACAATTTGAAGCTCTGATCAATTGGCGCCGCCCCAAATATTAGTGGTTAGATACAGCTACAATGATACCTTTTATGGGTTATGAATCTAAAGGTTCACCATATCAGTGGACTCAGGTTGTCGCTGTGTGCCCACTGATGGGCGGTGCAAGATGTATGGGTGATGTTTCAAGTGAGAAGACAGAGGGGGTTAATTCTCCCGTCTGTTTTTACTATTTAGCAGAGACGCCGCGCCGCACGGTCACGCCCTCAGACGAAGTAATGACGAAACGCGTCAGGGCGTGACCGCGCGGTTGTTTGTCTGCATCGGCTGAGTCTTCTCCACTCCCGGGAACGCCGCTTCGCTTCGCGCTGGTTCGCTCAAGCATCGGAGTGGTGAGACGGACTAGTTCTCAGCCGAGACACCTTTTATCAATACGATGATGTTTTTAATTTGTTAAAGTGTGAGTTTACATCTGCAAGGGGGGTTTTTTGTCATCTGTCAAATGTTGAATAAAATCCTGTGGATCATGCACTATGTGAGCACATTTTATTGAAGGAAATCTGACCACGCGAGCACCGAGGTTATAGAGAGGTGGAGTGGCGGAGGATTACTCTTTGAGCCTGACTGCTGTTATCCACTGATTGTGTCCCAGTCATACATATCAGGATCCAAATTGGTGAACACGATATTAACCTGAATGCGTTTTTTCCAGAGAGATCTGGTGAGTTTTTTTCCACTTTGGGGGGTCCTTCCTCCCAGTTTTTTCACACGTGGTGTGGTGGTGGCCAGGACTTCAATACATTTGAAATTTAGTGGATGGACACTTCTTGCATCTATTAAGGAAGACTTCATATTATGAAAGACTCTGTTTAGCGCTGCTTGCAATTTGTTAGTCATTATCAGCTTTGATTACCAGGTTGCGATTTAATTATGTATTTTACTTTTTAATTTTTATTTTTACAACTTTTTAAAAAAAAAAAAAATTTTTGATCACTTTTTTTCCTATTACAAGAAATGTAAACATTCCTTGTAATAGAAAAAAGCATGCCAGGACCTCCAAAATATGAGATCTGGGGTCAAAAAGACCTCAGATCTCATTTTTAGACTAAAATGCATTAAAAAAAAAAAAAAATTTTTGAAAAAAGTGGCAGGGGAAAAAAAAAAAAATGTCCCCTTTAAGAGCATTGGGCGGAAGCTACTTGTGACGTAGCTTCCGCCCAGCATTGTTATGGAGCCGGGTGAGCGGCTTCAGCCGCTCACTCGGCACACGGACACCAGAGGGAAAGGACGCGATCATCTCCGCCGCTGCCGGCGGGTCCGGTAAGCGGCGGAGATGACCGGAAAGCGGCGGGAGGGGGGGGCACCTCTCCCGCCGCTGATAAAAGTGATCTCGTGGCGAATCCGCAGCGGAGATCACTTTTATCTTACGCAGAATCGCCTGCAGAAAAAAATGATACCGGGGTTATGGTAGCTATCTGCTACCATAACAACGGTATTCCACTTCAAAGTACCGCCGTCAAACGACGTACGGCGGTCCGGAAGTGGTTAAAGAGGGGATCCTTTTAATAATGGGAGACTTTAATATGTGCTTGGACATGCGAATGGACACATCGGGATCACAAAGAAGGAGTACAAAACAGAAACTTGGAAAGACAAAGATCCTACTGCTAAATAATTAGTTGGTGGACATATGGAGGACACAAAATCCACACACTTCTCAGGAAAGCATAAAATATATTCTAGACTGGATTACGTGCTTATGGAACACAAAGAATTACCGAGGATAAAGAAAGCAGAGATTAAAGCCATGACCTTATCCGACCATGCACCGGTATGGGTGCAAATAGAAGCAGGAACACAGACACAGAAAGAACGGTGCTGGAGGCTGAACGAATCACTGATAGCAAATTTAGAAATCAAGTCAAGGATAGAAGAAGAATTAGAAAACTTTTTTGCGACCAACGATACTGTGGAAATTGAACGACCCTTATTATGGGAAACACACAAAGCTTATATAAGGGGAATATTCATTGGATTGGGAGCAAAAAAGAAAAAGGGAACAAAGAGAAAAGAAGATAAATTTATATAAGGAAATACAGGAGATGGAATCCCAGAGTAGAGGTGCGGGAGTCCGGGCGAAAGTAGAATTAATAAAGAAAAAAGAAGAACTGGCGGAGGTGATGGAGGAGGAAAGAAAGAGTAAAAGTTAAGACCGCTGACTCAATTACAATCCTGGGGACCCACTTTGAGAGAAATCTGGCCAACCAGGTCAATGCAGATAAAGTAATGGAGAAAGTGGTGCAGAAACTTGATTTTTGGCGAACAAGACGACTGACTTTGACAGGCAGAGTCCTGGTAGTGAAGGCAGTGATACTGCCCCTGCTTTTGTATTTTACCCTGATTTTTCCACCCGCAGTCAGATGGGTGCAGAAGATGTTGAGAACTCTGTTTATTTTTTTCTGGGGGGCCAAAATGGAGAGAATAGCCCGGACGGTGGTGATGAAGAAATAATGCATGGGAGGGTATGGCTTTCCTGATGCACATTACTGGTTAGGGCACTACAAAACGTTTGCCGGAGGAGGAATGGTAGCATGTTTAATGCGCTACCTGGCAGGATGGTCCTTGGTGAAGTGGGGCTGGTGTGGAAAAGACCTATTAAAACCTATGGCTCTGGTACCGCTATCCTTTTACTCCCGCATGGAGCAATTTCACAGGGACAAAAAGCTGAAAGAGTTGGGGGTGGGAGCTACTAGTAAGGTGGTGCTTTTCAGATGGATAAAGAAAGATGCTGTGATGGCCAACATAAGAGGGCTCGGGCTGAGAATGACAACGGCATGTTGGAAGAGCTTTTCAATTATTGGGGTCTCTAACAGGCAAAAAGAAATTGCCTGGATGGCCTTTCACAGGTGCCTGTTAACTAAGAGTTTCCTGAAAAGCAGAGACTTATCCAGGGGGGAGACATGCCCAAGATCTGGGTGTGGTGCGCCAGAAACGGTGGAGCACGCTCTATTCGATTGCCCCTTTGTACGAAGGGTAAGAATGAGGTTATGTTTGATTGTGGAAGTGATCCTGGGGGTCAAGGAGATGAATTTTGGTTGATGGTTTCACGGGCTGGTGGAGGGAGATACAGACAAGCAAAGAAAGACATGGATCTTTATGGCTATATTGAGAGAGGTGTTGTGGGATGTGAGGTGTTGGGAGGTAAGAGGGAAAAGAGTGGCTACTGAAATGGATTGTGTGAATTTATGTTTGGCCAAATTATATGTGGTGTTGCTGGTGGATAGGAGGTGGATGGGAGAGGAGGAAGCTGATGAGTATTGGACGTGGGGGAGGGTGAGGGGTCTTGTATATATTGTATTTTAAGGATTGTGTGGATTTTTATCTGTTGGAAAGTATACTTACCATAGATTATGATTTGACTGTTTGACGGACTTGAGCTGTCGGAGAACCTAGAAGGTAAACAGAGAAAAACGAGGTTATGTCAGAACTGATATGGAAAAAAAAAAAAATCTGTTCTTATCAGTTTAATATCTGATACGTCCCCTATCTGGGGACCATATATTAAATGGATTTTTAGAACAGGGAGATGGAAGAAGAGCTTGCTCTGTCCACTCCACGCATCAACCTGGTATTGCAGTACCTGCAGGACCGGTGCACCCCTCTCTTATGCAGTTTTCCAAAAACAGAAAAGAAAAATCCTCCTTTTGCTTGCTCGTTGTTATGTTGCCTGTGCTCACAAGCTGCTGTTCATTCTTGCAATATACTTGCATTTAACCCCTGTGTGTGTCTGTGTTTTATGTGCCTCGTGTCACTTTCTTGCCCTATCCACAGAAATGGCAGTCGAGGCCAGGTAAGTCCCGAAGAAGTCCCAAAGTCACTCTGTTCATTGGAAAGGAAGCACAGCAACATTTTTGACCCGATAGCTAGCATGCATTGTGACTAGGCCCAACACCAGGGCTACATTGAAAGTCAGAGTTACAGAGTTCTCTTGCAGTGCCTGACTCTGCTACACTTTTGCTGTCCTTGTGCTGGTTGCAGCAGCTAGCTATTAGTTGTGCGAGCAATGTCAAGGCCTGTGTCTCCATCTAGTGGGGTGCTGCTTCGTCCACGTGAACAGGAGGCGGGAACATGCAAATAAATTCCCTCGTTAGGCATGAACGAGGAGCACCTGGATGGGCCCAATTATCAGTTCAGCCTGCTTAATTGCTTGATTGGAGGGCAGAATTGACTTCAGCTGCACACTAGGTGCTAGAAAGGTGCAAGCAGGCCTGAATTCAGGCAGTAGGCCTCAGAGACAGCCAGGTGGGAAAAGTGGAGAGTTGGTGGATCCACGCAGGCCAGACAAACAGGGACAATTCTCAGTGAGCTCTTTGGCTCAGCCTGGCCGCCGCTCGCTTGAAAAAAAAAATAATTGGGTTATCGCTTCTCAGCCTTTTGGCTAAGATCAAGTGTAGTCTGACTGCCTGATTCTTAGTCAGGAGGTGTCTGGGGTACCCGAAGGTCGGCCTTGGGGGGATCGTCTCTCTTCAGAGGGGCCCCCCTTGCTGTTATTGGCCCTAGGCTTAGTCCTCAGACAACGATGTTGTGATCGCCCACTCACTTTCCCTTGTGGAATGTGTGGTGGGTTTGTAGTCCAGGATGGGTGTGCAAGCACCTGATGCGCCAAATACAGTACGGCTGTTTATTTCGGAGGACAGAAGGGCGGATGTTGGTCTGCATTACGTGCAGAAACAGATAATCGAGGATCTTTTTGGAATGGCTCATGAGACTATTTTTTGCGTTCAGTGCTTTCCCTCCACTGGTGTTTATGATGTCACCTTTTGGAACAAGGCTGAAATGCAGACATGTTGGTTGCGGCAGGCGGAGAAAGCAGGTGGTCCACTGCTTGATGGGATCTCTTTTTTTTGCAGCGAGAGTAAGCAGCGCATACCGGTCATAGTCCACATGTACAACCCTTTTGTTAGGGATGAGGAGATTAGGTTTTTCTTGGCCCATTACTGTGACTATGTTTCTGCTGGCTCAAAACAGACCAATGTTTTTGGCACCTTCAATGGTCACAGGAAGTTTTGGGTCCAGCAGAAACAGGACCCAGATGGTATTGGGGGAGTGAGGCATCCGCCTCAGGCTTTTTCTATAGGGTCCAACCGGGGCTACTTGTGGTATCCGGGACAGCCTACCTTCTGCCGTCACTGCTTTTCGTTCAGTCACACAAAGGACGGGTGTGAAACAGGACAGGTATGTCGTAATTGTTTTAAACCAGGTCATCGGAATGTGGTGAGGGCAGAAGATGCCATTTTTGTGGCAGCGGATGCCACCTGGCCAAAAATTGCCCAAAGGTACCCCGTCATTCAGACCCACAGGAACAGGGTCCCAGTGCAGAGGATGAGAGTGCCGGAGGCAGTACCTTCTATGCCGACGCAGTGAAAGGTGGTAAGACCATCAAAGGTTCCGCTAAAGTAGCTGAACCGGTCCCAACCGAGGATCTCCCTAGCGAACCTCTTGATGCTGCAGTGGGGCACATGCACTCCAATGCGGATGAGTGTGTGCCTGAGTCCCTAGCGGCGGAGGGTGAGCAGGAGAGTAAGGCGGGGGATGCTGAGGGGAGCGGTGTAAGTCCCAGCACTGTGGCATCAGAAGAGGAGGAGATGGACTTAGGCCAGATGTCCTTAAAAAGGAAATTGGTTTCCCCTTTGTCTTCCTCACAGGTCATCGAGGATGGCTCCAGCAAAGAGGAAGAATCGGGGGAGGAGGTGGCCATCGATTCTGAGACTTCAGAGAACTCATATGTGAGCACTGGTAAGCTGGAGAACTTGCAGAATGTGATGGGGTACCGAAAGACGCAAAGGAGACCAAAAAAAAGCCTGAAGAAAGGATGTTGGGCGTGAAGGTAGAAGAGTCCCACAGAACCCGGAGTAGTACCAGAGGTAGATGTAGAAAAAAGTGATGTTTTGCTTTATGAGCCTTTTTTTTCTTCTAATATTTTCCTTTTGCTTTTAGATGGTTCATTTTGGGATCTCCTCGCTCAATGTGCATAGTATCAAGTCAACATACAGGAGGGCAGCTATTTTTACGCTTTTTTCTACAGAATCCTGTGACATCCTTTGTTTACAGGAGTGTAACTTGAGCGAGGAGCCCAAAGTTGCTGCTTGGACACAGGGAACAGCTGTTCGGTCTTTAAGCTAAAAGAGGAATGAAAGGGTCTGTATCCTTTTCAAAAACAATAGATTTAAGGTTAAGAGGGTTGTACATGTGGAGAAGGGCCGGTGTGTGCTGGTGATTTTTGAGTTTGGGGAAGTGGTTTTCTGTTTGTTTTGTGTTTATGGGTCAGCTGACAGACAGGGGAGAGTTACTTTGTTCGAAAAATGTAATTTTTTTCTGGGGGGGGGGGAGGGATCCTACAATTCTGATGGGTGATTTTAATTGTATTATTAAAGATGGGGATAGGGTGGGTAGGGGGGAGGTGAGGGGTGTTGGTAGCAAAATGGATAGTTCAGGGAAGGAGTTGGGGAATATTGTTAAAACATTTAATTTGGTGGATGTTGGGAAGGAAGGGGGGCCAACTTTTTTTTAGTTCCAGTGGGAAGGTGTGCTCACGTATTGATTTTTGTTTTGTATCTAGGAATATGAAGAGTGAATCTTTTTCTGTTCAGAAGATGCCGTTCACGGACCATGGTAAAATTGAGTGTGGTGTAAGTATATGTGAAGGAGGTATGTATGGGAAGGGGGTATGGAAGTTGAATGTGAGTTTATTGGAGGATGAGAGAATAAGGGAGGAGTATGCTAATATTTTTAACAAGTTGAAGAGGAAGATGGATTTTGGGAATATAGTTGAATGGTGGGAATGGGTAAAGATAAGGACGAAAGTCTTTTTTTTGTAAGAGTGGGGTGTGAAAGCGCAAAAAAATGAAAGAATGATGTAAGAAATGTGGCAAAAAAGGTTGGATTACTTAGAAGAGTTAAGGGGATTCGGTGAGGATGTGTCTGTGGAGATGGAAGAAGCTAGAAGAAAGTTGAATGATTTTATAGAAGCGAATGGGAGGAAGATTGTATCACAAGCTAAATTAGAAATAAAGGAGAAGGATGAGAGGTGCACAAAGTTCTTTTTTAAAAAAGTATTTGGAGGGAGGGCAGAAATGGTGAATGTACTGGATGGGGAGGGGAAGGAAGTGTGTGGAAGTAAAAATGTGAGTGAAGAGGTGAAAACGTTTTATTCTGAGTTGTATGCAGCGGGTAAGGTTGATTCAAATGTGGAGAAAGAG
Organism: Glandirana rugosa; assembly: GCA_018402905.1. Classification (NCBI taxonomy): domain Eukaryota; kingdom Metazoa; phylum Chordata; class Amphibia; order Anura; family Ranidae; genus Glandirana; species Glandirana rugosa. Next base: position 292,376 of record BLSH010363791.1, on the reverse strand, counting down.
GTGTTGAATGAGGTTGAGGAGTGCTTGAATAAGGAGGATAAGGAGGGGTTAAGTTCAGATGTAACAATGGAAGAGGTGGAGAGGTGTGTGAAAAGTATTAAAAAGGGGAAGTCACCTGGGAGTGATGGGCTACCGGTGGACGTTTATTGTGTGTTCTGGGAGTTAATAGGGGTGTTGTTTTTGAAGTGTGTAAGGAAGTATTAGAGTGTGGAAGGCTGTCTAAGTCTATGAGTGAAAGTATCATTGTTTTGTTGTATAAGAAAGGGGATAGGAGGGATTTAAAAAATTGGAGGCCTATTTCGTTGTTAAATGTGGATTATAAGGTTATTGCGAAGGTTATGGCTGATAGGATGAGGGATGTGATTGGGAAGATGGTGTGTGAGGAACAGGCTTGTGCTGTGCCTGGGAGAACGATTGGTAAGTCTGAGGGATGCGTTTTGGTGGTGTAAAAATAGAGGACAAAGTGTGGCTATGCTAGCATTAGATTTTGAAAAAGCATATGATCGAGTGGTGCATGATTTTATGTTTAAGGTGTTGAGTAGGATTTGGGTACCTGAAAGAATGATTGGGTGGATCAGAAGCATGTATGAAGGGATGGTTAGTAGGGTGCTTGTGAATGGTTGGCTAACGGGGGATGTGCAGATTAAATCAGGGGTGAGGCAGGGATGTCCGTTGTCTCCAGTGTTGTTTGCTTGATAGAGCCTTTGTTACGTATGTTTAAGAAGGATAAGGTTGTGAGGGGAGTAGAGGTGCCTGGGGGGTGGTAAATGTTTGAGTGTGGTGGGTTACATGGATGATGTTACTGCACTTTGTAGGAGTGTGGAAGGACTAAGAAGGGTGAAGTTGCTAGTAGATGTGTTTTGCATGGCAAGTGGTTTTAAGTTAAACATGGATTAAAGTGAATGCAAGGTGTTTGGCGGGTGGAATTGGATGGATTTTAGTGGGTGGAAAGAATGTGGGGGGGGGGGGGGTTAAGGGTGCTTGGGGTGAAATTTGGTGATGATTTGTATGGTAGGGAAAGTTGGGAGGAGGCGAGTGGTAAAATTCAGTTTTGGTCATTAAGGTCATTATCACTAGAAGGTAAAGCATTGGTTATAAAGTCTGTGCTTCTGCCAATTTTATTGTTTTTATATAATGTATTTCCTGCACCTGATAGGATACTTAAGAAAATTATTAAACTATGTTTTACCTTCTTTTGGTCGTCAAAAATGGAGAAACTTAAGAGAAAAGGTGGTGAAGGATAAATTAAATGGGGGGGGGGGGGGAAGGAGTGGTATGTATTTAAAGATTTTTGGTGGTGAGATATACATTACATAAAA
>BLSH010363791.1:229455-284372 GCA_018402905.1 Glandirana rugosa | reverse complement strand
CCCAATCCAGTTGCCATCATAGACCCTGGCTGGGGGGTATTCCCAAGAGTCAGTACATGAGGTTACGGCGTAACTGCACGCACCTGACGGGCTTCCAGGAACAGGCCAAGATCCTTACGCAGCGGTTTCGGGAAAAGGGTTATAAAGAAGAGAGCCTCTTAGAACCTCTCATGGAGGTCACCGATATGAATAGGAATGATCTCCTCTGTGATAGACCTGGTGTGAGAGATCCACGGGACCAATTTAGGTCCAGTGCTTCTTTTATCACTACATATTCATGTCAGGCTAATAGGGTAAAACAAGTGATCAAAAAACATTGGCATATTTTGACCAATGATAAGATACTCAGGGACAATCTGCCGGAGAAGCCCTCAATAGTCTTCAGAGGAGCTCCCGCTCTGAGAAATACTATAGCCCCTAATATTATTGACCCCCCCCCCTCTAGGAGGCCATAAATTAAAAACCTATACCCCCTTTGGCCTCAACATCGATATTGATGTTAATGCATTTATAGACAATTTTTAATAACCTGAGTACCTTGGGACTGAGCAAGGAGGAAATGGGGCTACGACCAACTATCCTCTCTTTTATGTCTATAAGACTGCTGTTCTGCTATGATCTGCGACTTGGGAACCTTTGAATGAATATGGGTTACTAACCCGATCCTCCGGTCAATGTCCACTTTGGGGTGGTATTGGGGGGACCGGATTGGCGGCCCTTTTCTTTGATTCTTTCTCATATTTCCCACAGAGATGTGTTATTCTGCTTCTGTTTTTTTATACTTTTATGAATAATGAATTGTACACCTTATTCGTGTTGAGGGCGGATCAACCAATAAAGAAACTATGAGGGGTTTCTAATTGGACATAAACTTTAGTCTTATTAATGATTAGTTTTCCGCCGTGGCTAATTGCGCCATAAATTGATATATTGGTTGTGTTTCTGACTGGTGGCAAACACAGCCATATATATACACATGTGTTCGTTATTAAAATTATAATTTGTATATTTGGATTTTAGGGAAGCGTATAGGCTGGTTTTTTATGCCGCTGCTACTTTTTCGGCTAACTATGCCTCAGGTTGCGCTATGGGCTTAAGAAAATCATTGGCTTTTTACTATTCCCCTTGAGGTTCTTGCGGTCCGCCGCCAGATGAAACAATGGCGGATCGGGTACTTCCGCCCTCACCTCGGATAGGGGGAGGGTGGCTATATAATGGTGACGAGGTAATGGCGCGTCCATCCTTATGACAACGTCCAATCGGACGAAACGTACATTGGAACGGGCGCGCTGACGTCACCTTAGAGATAGCCGGCTGTTTTTACTGCAGAAACTGCTTTTTGTGTGCTTCATTGATGTGAGTAGAATATTTTAATGACTTCATAAACCAACCCTACGGTACTGCACTATGTGGCCATTCCTTTCTTGACATGTCGCCATTGAACCGCAACTTTTGAAACCATCCCATTTGTTTGGCGTATTCGATCTGGCGAGTTTTCCATCCTGTGTGAGCAGAGGAAGAGCTGACCCATAGAGACATCTCCCCTCCATTTATTGTGATTTATCTGGCGGGCTAGTAAGCCTTGATTTCTGGCGGTGGTGGGCTCACTTCAATACTGCGCACACAGGGTGTTTGGTGTAGGTGGTGTGTCAGGGACCATAGGTCTGTTATAACGTACTACACTATATGGTTCCTTCTTTCCCTTATACATGACATCGTTACCTGTGAGTTCCTGGAAGTGGGGCCTCTAGGAGATTTACCTGTACCGGAACAGACTGAGGAAGGAGGACCTACTATATATATTCTTTGAGCCCTATGATGGCTGCTGGATGGTAAGCCTTGAATTTGGGTGGTGTTTGATTGTCCAATACAGTTTCTTTATATCATATTTATTTTGGACTTTTAGGACAATTGTGTGGACTGGTAAAACCCACATCTGGGAGTGTTGGAGAGGTCCACTTTTGTACATCATTATTCAGGACCTACTCCTTCAATATACTAGCGCGGCTCCTGTGTTATCCATTGATCCCTGTACTGAAACTGAGTATTAGAGCTGCTGCTGTTTGGACTTTTTTCTGGTTAGCGCGGTGTTGATTTATTCTAATAAGTATGATAGAGTGTCACATAGTTTTATGATTTAAAGCAGTGTTTCCCAACCCTGTCCTCAAGGCCCACCAACAGGTAATGTTTTCAGGATTTCCATTATTTTGCACAGGTGATTTGATCAGTTTCACTGCCTTAGTAATTACCACATCTGATTCATCTGAGGGAAATCCTGAAAACATGACCTGTTGGTGGGCCTTGAGGACTGGGTTGAGGAACACTGGTTTAAAGTGTTGGAGAAAATGGGGGTGCCTGGGAGTATGATTGGGTGGATTAAGTGTTTGTATAGGGGGATGGTAAGTAAGGTTTTGGTGAATGGTTGGTTGACAAGTGAAGTATTAGGTCAGGAGTGAGACAGGGATGTCCGTTATCGCCAGTGCTTTTTGTTTGTGTAATTGAACCTTTGCTGAGGATGTTGGTAAGAGATAAGTGTGTGAAAGGGGTAGAAGTGCCTGGGAGTGGGGGTAAGAGTTTGAAAGTGATTAGATATATGGATGATGTTACAGTAATATGCAAGGATATGATGGGATTGAGAAGAGTGAAATTATTGATTGAGATTTTTTGTATGGCAAGTGGTTTCAGTATAAATATGGGGAAGAGTGAGTAAGTTTTTTGGTGTATGGAGGGAAATTGAACAGTGCAGTTGGAGGATATGTGTGGGAGGAGTGAGGGTACTACGGGTTATGTTTGATGTAGATTTGTATGAGAGAGAGAGAGAGTTGGCAGGATGTGTTGGGGAAGGTTAAAAAGAAAGTAGAGTTCTGGACATTAAAGGACATTGTCACTAGAAGGGAAAGTATTGATTGTCAAGGCTGTATTGGTGCCTATTTTGATATTTCTGTATTATGTGTTCCCTGCTCCGGATAGAGTGTTAAAACAGATTATAAAAGTGTGTTTTTCCTTTTTTTGGTCCTCTAAGATGGAGAAGTTAAAGAGAGAGAAAGTGATGAAATGCGGAAGGAATGGTGGAAAAGATATGGTGAATATTGAAGGATTTTTGGTGGTGAAGTATGTAAGTATGTGTATAAGATTAAGTAGGAAGGAGAATGTAGCAGGGTGTATGTTAAGGTATGCATGTGGGAGTGTGTTACGAAAGTATAAGTTGTGTAATGTAGACCTAAGGAAGCCAGTAAGTTTTGTTGCACCTTGGCTTTGTGTGAGGATTGAAAGATTTGAGGAGATATGAGTTGCAGGAAGTGACGCGGGAGAGATGGTGTGACAGTAAGAAAGTGTTGCAGATGTTGAAAGAGAGGGAGGAAGTGGAGGAGATAGGTGGTGTGAGCATAATTGAATGTAAGAAAGTATGGAGGAATGTGGAGTGTAAGGGGTTGGATAATAGGCAGAAAGATATTTCCTGGATGAGTGTGCATGGGTGTTTACCTACTAGGGAGTTTCAGAGAAGGAGGAGGTTCGTTGATAGTGAGGTGTGTCCAAGAGAGGGATGTGGGATGATTGAAAGGGTGGTGCATGTGTTTTGGGAGTGTCGTTATGCTAAAAAGGTATGGAAGAGAATGGAAAAGATGATATAAGGGTTGACTGGGGTGAGGGAAGTTTCATATGAAATGGTGTTGTATGGTTTGTGTGATTTAGGGAAGGATGAGGAGAGATTGCTGTGGATAGTGGTTAATTGTGTGAAAGAATGTTTATGGGATGTTTGAAATATTTATATTTTCCGGCAGGAGGTAGTGAAAGTTAACCACTTCAGCCCCGGAAGGATTTCACACTTTAGGACCAGAGCCCTTTTTGCGATTCGGCGCTGCATTGCTTTAACTGACAATTGCGCGGTCGTGTGACGTTGTACCAAAACGAAATTTACGTCCTTTTTTCCCCACAAATAGAGCTTTCTTTTGGTGGTATTTGATCACCGCTGCGTCATTTCTGATCGCCGCTATAAATAAAAGAGCGACATTTTGCAAAAAAAAACACATTTCTTACTTTTTGCTAAAATACAAATCCAAAAAAATATAAAAAAAACATTTTTTTCAATGGTTTTGGCTGATTTTATATTCTTCCTCATATTTGTGATTAAAAAAATCGCAATGGGCGTTTATTGATTGGTTTGCGCAAAATTTGCCGCGTTTACGGATGGGACGGACATGTCGGACCATTTTGACACTTTTTTTGGACCGTTGGCATTTATACAGCGATCAGTGCTATAAAAATGCACTGATTACTGTGTAAATGTCATTGGCAGTGAAGGGGTTAACCTGCAGGGGGCACTCTAAGGGTTAACTGTGTCCCCTGGGCGTGTTCTAACTGTGTGTGGGCTGCCCTAGCAGGGGAAGGGAAGTGATCACAGCTTCCATATAGAGGAAGGCCGTGATCACAGCCCTTCCCCCTGTCACAGAATGGAGATCCGTGTTTACATTCACGGACCTCCGTTCTTTCACTCTGGGGGGGGATCACGGGTAGCCGGCGGAGATCGAGTCCACCGCACCCACTCCCTGGCCCCCCCCCCAGACACAGTGAGCGCGCGAGCAGTGCTCGATCTCGCAGCCGCCGTCGTATGACAGCGTTTTGCGATATCGAACCACCTTGTCGCCGTCAACCTGCGGTTGGCGGTCGGCAAGTGGTTAAAGATTGTGTGGCCATGGTCCGAGGGAAGATTTATAATTATGCATATTTTGATAATAAAAAGTTGGGAGAAAGCAAAGCAAGAAGACTGTGGAAAGTAGGGGAGTGGAAACAATGGTGTATATAATAACATACGTGTGTTATTGCTGTAAAAAAATTACTAACTTGTTTTATTCATATTTTTCAGGGTGAGAGCAGGTGGTGATGGAGGGAAAGTGTGGAGGAAGAGTGTAGGAGTGTTCTTTGTTCTATAAGGATAGGTAGAGGGACAGTACGAAATAGGGATAGTGTTTTCTGTTTTTTTTTCCATTAATATGAAAGGGTGGTCTGGGTTTTTATGTAAAATGTTGTGGTTTTTCTATGTGTGTTTTTCTAAAGTGAGTTTGTGGAGGGGATTTGTTCTGTTGATGGGGGGATTAGAGTGGGGGTGTGGTTTGGTTTTGAGGGTGGGTATTGTTTCTTGTATGTCAATTTTTTGTTTGGAACTGTGCTGGAACAATTGTTATTTTCGTTTTGTAAAGTTTTGGAATTTGATATTTTTATGTTATTGTACTTTATTTTATGAAATTTAAAAAAAAAAAATCTGTTCTTATCAGTTTAATATCTGATACATCCCCTATCTGGGGACCATATATTAAATGGATTTTTAGAACAAGGAGATGGAAGAAGAGCTTGCTCTGTCCACTCCACGCATCGACCCTCTCTTATGCAGTTTTCCAAAAACAGAAAAGAAAAATCCTCCTCCTTTTGCTTGCTTGCTCGTTATGTTGCTTTTGCTCACAAGCTGCTGCTGTTGTTACCCATTCTTGCAATAAACTTGCATTTAACCCCTGTGTCTCCGTGTTTTATGTGCTTCGTCTCACTTTCTTGCCCTAGCTACCACACAAATGGCAGTTGAGCCCAGGATAGTCCTGAAGAAGCCAGAAAGTCACTCTGTTCATTTGAAAGTCAGCACAGTCATGTTTTCGACCAGATAGCATGCATTGTGACTAGGCCCAAAACGAGGGCTACATGGAAAGTCAGAGTTACAGAGTCCTCTTGCTGTGCCTGACTCCTCTGCTCCCTCCACTTATCTTGTCTTTGTGCTGCTGGCTGCAGCTAGCTATTAGCTGTGCGTGGAATCTTGTCATGGCCTGTGTTGTGCTTCGTCCACGTGAACAGGAGGCGGGAACATGCAAATAAATTCCCTCGTTAGGCATCAACGAGGAGCACCTGCATGGGCCCAATTAGCAGTTCAGCCTGCTTCATAGTTTGATTGGAGGGCAGAATTGACTTCAGCTGTGCACTGGGTGCAAGCAGGCCTGAATTCAGGCAGTAGGCCTCAGAGGCCTGCAGGTAGGAAAAGTGGAGACTTGCTGGATGGATCCACGCAGGCCAGACCAAAAGGGCCAGAGCTCTCAGCGAGCCCTTGGGCTCAGCCTGGCCGCCGCTCGCTTGGAAAAAACAATAATTGAGTTATCGCTTCTCGGCCTTTTGGCTAAAATCAAAAGGCTGTCGGAAGGAGTGGGAACTGTGCCCTCGGCCTCAGTATTTATTTACTGTGCTGCTATTGGGGGAGAGTTCAGAAGCTCTGGAAGATACTGAGCTGAAAAACTGTACCCTCGGCCCTAGATTTGCATATCTCTGCTGCTATTGGGGGTGATTAGAGTAGGCGAAGCGAGACCCGATCAAGCTGCTTTTTTGTGGCTTTCTACAATTTCTGAAGAATGGCGGTACCAAAAAGAAGCACCCAGAGAGGAGAGGAGGAAGAATCGTTTTCGGACGCATTCGGGATGAAGGATACCATCCGGTTCATTGTATCTGCGGATTTTCGGGATGAAAAAGACCCCCGATTCCTCTACAAGAATATCTTCGGGCCTATCCTTGATTTACACCTGGAGGATTACTACTGCGTCCAGGATTTCTTTGCTAGGGGAACCGTGGACGTGACTCTCAATAATACTGGATTATGCGAGAAAGCTTATACTCTTTACAACATCGGAAGAGATGATCCAGTCTTTGACGGCATAAAAGTTGTCCCTTTATTTCAGTTCCAGGCAAAATTAGTGACTGTACACATGTACAACCCGTTTATTTCTCAGCAGGAGATTGAATCCTTTCTTTATTTGTATTGTGAAAAAGTTATTTTTAAAGGAAACGGTCACAACACCTTTGGCACTTGGAACGGGAAAAGACGTTTCCTTGTAACCTTTAAGAGAGACCCGGAGGGGTTTGATGGGGTCAAAAGGCCCCCACCTATTGTTTTCATTAACCAAAGTCGGGGATTTTTGTTTTTTTCGGGTATGCCTGCGTACTGTAAAAAATGCCGTATGTATGGGCACGATGATGGATCCTGCGGAAGATGTTGGGAATGCGCTGGGGAACCGCATATAAAAAGAAATTGTCCTAAAAGTGCAGAAAAGGAGGGAGGAAAGGAAGGTGAACCAGGGAAAGAAGGAGATGCTACCCACGAGGAACCCCCAGAAGAACAACCTAAAGCATGTACAGAAGAACAACCTAAAGCACCTGCAGAAGAACCTCAGGTGGGGAAGAAGAAGAAGAGGGATACAGAGAAAGGTGATGGTGGTGAGAAATCAAAGCAAGAAGAAGAACCAGTGGTAAAGGAAAAGAGTACGGTTGACCAAGAACGCGTAATGGTGGAGGAAACTCCACTCACTTCAGAAAAACCTAGTGGTACGCAGGAGGAGATGCAGGTTGACCCTAAATCCTTAAAAAGAGGGCCGGAAGAAAGAACTGAAGAGCCCGAAATAGAAAGTAAAGCAAAAGAAAAGAAGAGTAGAGTCGGTGGAAGTGATGTGATAGGGGACATCTCATCCAGTGAGGAGGATGTCCCTATTATCACGGATCCGCCGTCGGACGTCGACGAGGGCGGTGGGGATAGCCCAGCTCCTTGTAGACTTAGGAGATGATGAAAATCGCTTCCATTAATGTCCGGAGCCTGAGGAGCCCGGGGAGGAGAGCAGCGCTCTATGATTTCCTGAGTTCACAAGGCTTGGACATCGTTCTGTTACAAGAATGTAATCTGGAAAAAAGGCTAAATTATGACAGCATAAGAAAATTTTGGAATGGAAACACAGTTTTCTCTGGTGGAAATGAAAATAAATGCGTAGGAGTTGGTATTTTAACTTCCAATGAATGGGAGGTGATTGGAGAAGAAGATCTATTTCCTGGGCGATTATTAATGGTGAAGTTACAGAAAGGAGAAGAAGTGATAAAGGTTTTTTGTGTGTACGGCTCAAACATAAAAGAAGAAAGAAAGGAGCTCTTTGAACTGCTACAACTTTTTATGCTTGGAACAGAGCCAATAGTGGTGGGAGGAGATTTTAATTGCTCATTGGACGAGAAGCAGAAAAGAGATAGCTCGGCAGGAATGCTGAATGACATTATCACATCAATGAACTTGAAGGATGTTTGGAAAATTTGTGGTGCGGATCCAAAGAAAAAACTTACCTGGAAGAGTGGGAAGGCCGAGTCCAGGATCGACTTCATCTTCGTTACAGATGCAATCCAAGTTGACTCCTTTGAAGCGCAGGATGTTTGCTTCTCAGACCATAGACTTATCCAGTGCAATATGACTCTAGGAAATCACAAAGAAAAAATTGCCTTATTGGAAACTTAATACTTCGTTGTTGGAAGATGACAAAATAAAATCAGATTTTAAAAAAATATATATGGATTGGAAAAAGAGAAAACCTTCTTTTTCAGATATCTTAAAATGGTGGGATGAAGGAAAAAAACGGTTCAGGAACTTTTTCATCAAAAAAAGTAAGGAGAAAGCAAGAGAAAAACAGGAGATATATAAAAAACGTAATGCTCGGCTTCAGGTGTTGTACCGATTTGCAAATGAAGGTCTGGAAATGAAAAAAGAGATTGAGAGGACTAGGAATGAAATAAGAAGAATTCTGAATGAAAGAGGAAAACAAATAATTTTTAACTCAAAAGTTAAAGACCTGGAAGAAGATGAGAAATGTACTAAATATTTTTTCAAGAGAATAACCAATAAGAAACATGAAATTAAAAGAATGGAAGGAGAAGTGTCAACTAAAGGTAAGCTTGAAAAAGTTAAACTGTTTTATGGTGAACTCTTTGATAAAAAGGAAACAGATGACTCTTTGAGTACCTTTTTTATTGAGAATTTGAAGTCCTCTTTTAACAGAGCTGAGCAGGAGTTTCTGGTGCAAGATTTTAATCAGGAGGAAATTTTAAACACGGTTAAAAGTTTTGCTAATTTTAAAACCCCAGGTAAAGATGGATTACCAATTGAGTTTTATAAATTTGCTTGGAATGTTTTAAAAGAAGATTTTACGGATGTTATTAAAGAAGTTTCTGAACGTTTTAATCTACCAGATTCATGGAAAGAGGGTGTGATTGTGCTGATTTTCAAAAAAGGAGACAAGGAGCAAATCAAGAACTGGAGGCTAATCACTTTGCTCAATTGTGATTATAAGATATATGCGAAAATAATTGCAAATAGAATGAAAACTAAAATTGAGCGAGTAATTGAAAAAGATCAATCATGTGCAGTGCCCGGAAGGACGATAACCGATTCCTTATTACTCATCAGAGATATGATATGGGATGTGAAGGATAGAGGTCAAAGGATCGGGTTAACATCTCTGGACTTTGAGAAGGCTTACGACCGAGTAGCCCATGAGTTTTTATTCAAAGTTTTAAAAAAAATGGGATGTCCGGAAAAACTAATATGCCAGATCAAGAGTCTATATGATGAATGTTTTAGTCAGATATCGATTAATTTTTTTTATCGGAGAAGGATGCCCTCTGTCGCCAATTTTGTTTATCTGCGTAGTAGAGCCTCTGCTATGTGCAATAAGGAATGATAAAGTGGTGGAAGGTTTTTTTGTGCCGGGAAGTGGAGGAAGACAGATTAAGACAATTGCCTACATGGATGATATAACAATAATTGTGAAGAACATGAGAAGCTTAAGAAGAGCTCTGAGAACAGTGGAGTGGTTTTGTGGGGGCTCCGGTTTTAAAATTAATCTGAGTAAGTCAAGTGTTTTTATTGTTGGAGACTTTTACGTTGAACCGGATTGTAAATTGACAAGAGCAACAGAAGTGAAGATTCTCGGAATATGGTTCGGACAAAATTGTGGAAATACTACGAATTGGGAGTCTCTTTTGGAAAGAGTGAAGAAAAAGATAGATTTTTGGAAATTGAGGTCATTGAGCATGGAGGGGAAGATCCTAATTATTAAACAAGTGATTTTACCCATGATTTTATACATCGCAATGATTTTTTTATCCACCCGTTTTAACTTTGAAGAGAATTATCAAGATCTGTTTTAACTTTTTCTGGGGCGCAAACATGGAGCGATTAAAACGGGAAGAAATGTATAAGCCAAAAAATCTTGGAGGAAAGAGCTTTCCAGACATAAAGAAATATATAAGTCTGAAGTATTTATCACATATAATCAATCGCTTGCTGGATAAGGAAGCACAAATAAACTTGTTTCTAAGGTATCAATTAGGATTTTACATTGAGATATAAATGGTTGGAGTTGAAAAATCAATACCCCTCTAGATGGATGCCATCAGAATATTACATTATTCTTGAAAAAATTTTGAGGGAATATAAATTAAAAGTGGATGACCTTGATATTCTGAAAGACTACAAAAAAGTAAGGAAATTCGTTGAAGATATGCTAATATTAACTCCGGTTAAAAATTACTCTTATAACACAACCAAAAAAATATGTGAAGTAGTGAATTTTTCGCAGCTTTCAAACGAACAGAAGGATATTGCATGGGGTGCTGTGAGAGAAATATTGCCGACAAGAGAATTTCAACATAAAAGAGGTTTGATTGGAAGAGCTAGGTGTGTGAGGAATCAATGTTATGATGATGAAACGATTTTGCACATCTTCTGGAATTGCAATTTTGCACAAAGACTCTGGAAAAAAATCGGCACTTTGATTCGTGAACTCAGCACTTTAAAAAATCTTAACCATGAGATTATTCTGTACGGAATTGGAGTGGACAAAAGAGATTTTAAAAGAGTTTTATTGATAATTAACGCAATGAAGCTGGCCCTTTGGAAAGCAAGAAATATTGCCTTGTTTAAGAAAGAAGAAATTTCCGTGGAGGACTGCATTAGTTTAGGGTTGAGCACTTTATATATCTACTTTTTAAGAGATGTCAAAACTTTTGGAAAGGAAAAATCGGAGGAATTCTGGAAACAAAAATTGTGGAATAGTATAGTTAAGATTTAAGGAAAAAATATATATAGATAAAAAATAATAATAATTAGGCTTACTTACCACAGATGATGTGACTGATGAGACAGATCCTACTCTGTCGAAAAAAGACCTAAAATCAAAGAAATTGAGATTGGGTTATTTTCAGATACTGATGTGGAAAAAAAAAAAAAAAATCTGTTCTTATCAGTTTAATATCTGATACGTCCCCTATCTGGGGACCATATATTAAATGGATTTTTAGAACAGGGAGATGGAAGAAGAGCTTGCTCTGTCCACTCCACGCATCGACCTGGTATTGCAGTACCTCCAGGACCGATGCACCCCTCCAAAAACAGAAAATAAAAATCCTCCTTTTGCTTACTCTTTATGTTGCTTTTTCTCACAAGCTGTTCATTCTTGCAATAAACTTGCATTTAACGCTTGTGTGTCTTTGTGTTTTTGCTTCGTGTCACTTTCTTGCTCTATCTACATAAATGACAGTCAAGCACAGGAAAGTCTTGAAGAAGTCAGAAAGTCACTATGTGAGTTGGTAAGTAAGCACAGCCGTTATGACCAGATAGCTAGCATGCATTGTGACTTGGCCCTAAAAGAAGCCTACATTGTAAGTCTCAGCTAAAGAGCCCTCTTCCATCGCCTGACTGCGCCACTTCTGCCCCTGTGCGGCAGCTAGCTGTTAGTTGTTCGAGGAATGTCAAGGCCTGTGTCTCCACCCAGTGGGGTGCTTTGTCCACGTTAGCTGGAGGCGGGAACATGCAAATAATTGCCCTCGTTAGGCATCAACGAGGAGCACCTGGCTGGGCCCAATTATCAGTCCAGCCTGATTAATTGATTGATTGGAGGGCAAAATTTACTTCAGCTGTGCGCTAGGTGACAGAAAGGTGCACTGTAGGCCTCAAGCCAGGCAGTAGGCCTCAGAGCCAGCTAGGTGCGAAAGGTGGAGTATTCGTGGATCCGTGCAGTCGAGACAAATAGGGGCAGCACTCAGCGAGCGCATTTCCTCAGGCTGGCAGCCACTCGCTTGGAAAAAACAATAATTGGGTTATCGCTTCTTTTGGCATGATCTACGCTACTAGGCTGTCTGTAAGATCTGTTGCTGTGCTTTCGGCCTCAGGACTTTGTCTAGTGCTGCTATTGAGGGAGAGTGTTGGAAGGATACTTGGCTGGAAAGCTCTGCCCTCGGCCTCTTATTTACATCAGTGCTGCTATTGGGGGTGAGTCGGAGAGCTGGGCAGGACCGATCAAGCTATTTTACGAATAGCTAATTTAGACTACTTGGAGCTTTGGAACGGAGTTTGCAAAAAGAAGAGGAAGGAGAGCAGCAGAGGACAACCATCAGGATTTATTTTCGGAGACCTTTGGAATGAAGGACACAATTCGATCTATTATTTTGGCAGAGGTACGTGAAGAAAAGGATCTTCAGTTCCTCTATTACCATGTTTTTGGGCCTGTGTTTGAAATTACTTTCGAAGAATATTTTTGTGTTCAGGACTTTGTCTCAAGAAAGCACTGTGGATGTCACGTTAGTGAGTAACAGTGTCTGTGAGAGAGTCTACGCCTTGTATAGAAGCAAGGAAAAGGACCCTGTTTTATGGGTCAACAAGGAGTACCTGGATGTGCACAATTATCAGTTCAGCCTACTTAATTGATTGTTTGCAGGGCAGAACTGACTTCAGCTGTACACTAGGTGATAGAAAGGTGCAAGTAGTCCTGAAGTCAGGCAGTAGGCCTCAGAGCCAGCTAGGTGTTAAAAGTGGAGGCTTCGTGGATCTGTGCAGGCGAGACAAATAGGGACAAGCTCTCAGCGAGCACTTTTCCTCAGCCTGAGCGCAGCTCGCTAGGAAAAAACAATAATTGGGTTATCGCTTCTTGTCCTTTTGGCTTCAATCAAAAGGCTGTCTGAAGGAGTGGAGACTGTGCTGCTATTGGGGGAGAATTAAGAAACTCTAGAAGAAGACACTGAGCTGGAAAGCTGTGCCCTTGGCCTTAGATTTGAAGGTCATTTTCATATCTTTGCTGCTTTTGGAGGTGAGCAAGAAGACAAAGCGAGACAATGCTTCGGTGGCTATTTGCAATTTCTAAAATGGCGTTTTCCAAAAGAAAAACCCAGAGAGGAGGAAGAGTTGTTCTCGGATTCTTTTGGGATAAAAGATACCATCAGGTTTATCGTGTCTCCTGATCACTGTGATGAGAATGATCTCAGGTTTCTGGACCTATCCTTGAACTACATCTGGAGGACTATAATTGTGTCCAAGACTTCTTTGTAAGAGGAACTGTGGATGTTACCTTACAAAGCTGTGGACTATGTGAGAAGGCATACACTCTATACAAAAACAGAAGAAGAGGAGAGACAGTTTTTGATGACATTAAAGTCATTCCTTTGTTTCAGTTCAAGGCAAAACTGGTGACTGTACTTACGTACAACCCTTTTATTTTGCAACAGGAAATTGAAACTTTTCTTTATGCATACCACAAGAAGATTATTTTTAAAAGAGACAGACACATTTTTTGGTGTATGGAATGAGAAGAGGAGTTTCTTGGTGACCTTCAAAAAAGACCCGAAGGGGTTTGGTGGGGTCAAAAGGCCACCGCCTATTGTGTTTATTATACAGAGCCGTGGATTTTTATTTTTTTCTGGCATGCCCACATATTGCAAAAAGTGCCGTGAAGATGGGACCTGTGGAAGATGCTGGAAGTGTGCAGGAGAACCTCATACAAGAAGACAGCAGAGAAAAAGAAAAAGAAGATGAGCAAGAAAAAGAGGGGGAAGGTACAGCCTCTGAAATACACCCAGAAGAACAGCCAGAAGTACCCACAAAGGAACCACAGGTGTGGAAGGAGAGCAGGGATACAGAAAAAGGAGAATATACTGGGAAGACAAATCAAGAAGAGGAGCCAGTGGTGGAAGAAAAGAAAACGGAAGACCATAAGTGCGTAATGGCTCTACCTCAGAGGAACCAAGATGTGTGCAGGAGAAGATGCAAGTTAACTCCAATCCTTAAAAAGAGGATCAGAACAGAGAGGCAAGGAACCTGAAATAGAAAAAAAGAGCAGAGTTGGAGGAAGTCACATTTTGGGCGACATCTCCTCAAGTGAGGAGGATATCCCAATTATTACAGATCCTCCGTCAGATGTTGACGAGGGCGGTGGGGATAGCCCTGCACCTTGTAAGCTCAGGAGATGGCGAAGATCACCTCTATTAATGTTCGAAGCCTGAGGAACCCGGGGAGGAGAGCTGCTCTCTGATTTCCTGGGCTCTCAGAGATTTGACATTATTCTGTTACAAGACTACAACCTAGAAAACTGATTAAATTAAGAGTGTATAAGGAAATTTTGGAAAGGAAATGCAGTGTTCTCTGGAGGGAACGAAAACAAATATTCGTTGAGTTGGACTTTTGACATCTAATAAATGGAAAGTGATTGGAGACGAAGAACTCTTCCCTGGATGATTATTGATGGTTAAGCTCAAGAATAAAGTTATAAAGGTGTTCTGAGTTTATGGTTCAAATATAAAGGAGGAGAGGAAAGAGCTCTTCGAGTTATTCAAACTATTCAAGCTTGGGTCAGAACCAATAGTGGTGGGAGGAGATTTCAACTGCTCGTTGTATGAAAAACAGAAAAAAAAGATAGTTCTGCAGGAATGCTAAATATTATTACATCAGTTAATTTTAAAGATGTCTGGAAAACATGTGGAGCAGACCCAAAAAAGTAACAAACCTGGAGAAGTGGGAAGTCTGAGTCTAGGATCGAATTTATTTTCACGACAGATACTATACAAGTGATTGACATGAACCTGGGAAACAAACCTCATTACTAGAAGATGATAAAATAAAAATAGAATTTAAAAAGCTATATGTGGAATGGAGGAAGAATGAAGCATTATTTACGGACATTTTAAAATGGTGGGAGGAAGGGAAAAGACATTTCAGAAACTTCTTCATAAACAAAAGTAAGGAGAAAGCAAGAAAAAAAAAACAAGACCTATATAAAAGATTACTTATTGATACATGTATTTGTATGCAAGGATTTTTGAAATTGCCATATAGTGAAGAATATATATATCTATAACATTGCTAAAGAAATAATACTTATATCTGCATAGTTTATGTAGTTATTAATAATGGATATTTGTGGAGGTTAATACCAAACATGAGGGTTTTGAAAGTATTATTATTCTGCAATATTAAATGTATACCAATCTAATTCCCATGTTACCATATTGGTTGAACACAGTATGAATTTTTTCAGTATTATGTTAAATGACAACTATTCTTTATATCGCAGTCAGCCCCTTTGAGTCTCCTGATGAAGCCCCCAAGGGCGAAACATGTCGAGCGGGGTTCAAGCTGACCCTAAGTAGGATCCATCTGGATTTACTTTATGATCTCATACCATATATGTATTATGTATTCGAGTTGATTTGTATATGTGTTTCCGACACAGGAAACATATTTCATTTTATTTATGTATGTAATGAAATAAAGTGGTTTTAGATTTTTTACCTTATAATTTGTGTATTTTGGAGTATCATTATGGAGCACCTTTAAAGTCCTTGGGACCCTCATCTGGAGGTTTCCCCTTCTTTTTCGCTTCTTGGCTATATAAAAGATTAGAGTTGAGTGAACACCTGGATGTTCGGGTTCGGTGGGTTCGGCCGAACTTCGCGAAAAAGTTTGGGTTCGGTATCGAACTTGACCCTGAACCCCATTGAAGTCAATGGGGACCCGAACTTTTTGGCACAAAAATGACTGTAAAAAAGTCCTGGAAAGTGCTAGAGGGCTGCAAAAGGATTTTAGAACAATAATCTGTCCCTTACAGCAACAGCAGGAACCTGATGCTATAGAGCTAGGAGATGATTTTAGAACAATAATCTGTCCCTCTATCTAAGCAGTAGTCTCTACCTAGTCCACAATCAGATCGTTCTGTAATGCAGGATGAGATATTATATCTGCAATCTGTCCCTCACAGCATCCTCTCCCTACCCTAGCCAGAGAGCATGTGACATGTAGCACTAAGTGACTCCAGCTTATAAAGAGGCTGGGTCACATGATGCACTGACCAATCACAGCCATGCCATTAGTAGGCATGGCTGTGATGGCTTCTAAGGGCAAACCAGTGAAACGCTTGTTGATTGGCTACCCTGCAGCTATTCAACAGGCGGGATCAAATACCTGAACCCAGAACCCAAACTTTTTTTCAAATGTCCAGGTTCGGGTCCGGGTCACGGACACCCCAAAGTTCGGGTTCGCTCAACTCTATAAAAGATTAGATGCACGAGGGGCGTGGCCTGGCATCGTAAGCGGCGGACGCACTGAGACAGCGCTCCGGCTTTACCGAATACAATCCACGGCAATCCTGCTGCAGCAGCGCATATTAAAACGGTAAAACCATCTCAGCTCTTCTCCCCCAATTCCCCGAAGCGCTCCGCCACAACTCTCGGGCGGATTTGAGCCATTCTCAGAGACTTTTCAGGCCGCCAGCAACGCTGGCCTACTCCGGACACCGCGACTGCCCTTACATTCGAAGCCCTTATCCACCTTTTGGGCAGGAGAACACCCACCATCTTCCCCACCTGTAAATCGGGTCCAAACAAGCCAATTTAATTAATTTAATGGCCCACGAACACACCACTAGGCCGCACCTCCGTCACGCGAGGCCGAGGCCTAAACGCGGCCTACCAAATCTTCCACGACGGCCATCTTTCTACACCCAAGGCCCGCTGCAACACAAACAACACAGCCCCCGCCATGATAAAGAGCCCAAGACAGGGCAGACTACTATCTTCACCAAAGCCACCTACCACTTATACCCTTGCCTTAACAATTTGCACTAACTAACCTGAAGCCTGTACACAGCGGCCATCTTTGCACACCCACCCATACCTCCTGCCTGATAATTCATCAGCTTCAAGAAGCAATACAGACGGGGTGGCGTAGCGACCCTATTGCTACATCTAGGACCCGCAGCAAACCTCAATCCTTGCCCAAGGGTGCAGTCAGCGTTCCCCGAAGGAGACACGGGGAGCATCCAAAAATACAAACTACCTAATACATAGTATCCTGCACCAGGGAACACACCAGACAGCCGCATGATTATATAAAATCATTATTCTCCAGGAGCAACGGCATATCCATGCAGCCTAGCTAACCCCTATAATCTCTGCCAGGCCCTACACCTCTTCTAACATTTAGGACCATGTCCCGCCGGCGCAGAGAGGAACCGCAGCTACAAAAAGTATCTCAATTTTTTGCTCCAGCCCGTAAAGACCTCCCTCCGAATAGCGCCCGGAACCTCCATATGCAATCCACAGGCGGACCGCTAGCAGCAGCAGCAACGTTCATTTTTCCCCATTCAGCCCCGGACAGGAACGAACTTATAGAAAACGGAGGTGACTCGCCCCCTATAACTCCTGACACAAGGAGCCCAGCCAAATCACGTCCACCAAGGGCTTCTCTGTCTGATGTGCATGATGGGCCGGATATGGAGGTAAGCGAACTTCCCTTACCGTCGGATAGCAAAGCTCCAGATCCTATTGCCTCATTCCCCACAGTAGGTCAGCCTATGTCGGATGTCACAATGAAGGAAATGCTACTGTCCCTCAGATCATTCTTACAAGCAGACATGCAAGCGTGTTTCCAAAAACAAGCTGCAGAAGTACAAGCGCTAGGCGAAAGAGTACGTTACTTAGAAGATTCGGTAAGCGCCTGTACGGAATCATATAACAATATGGTAGATGCACATACAGCGCATTCCGAAGAAATCAACTGGTTAAAAGCCAAAGTCGCAGACCTGGAGGACCGCTCCAGGCGCAATAACTTGAAACTAAGGGGGATCCCGGAATCAATACAACAATCCCAACTCCCTCATTTTGTGCGGGACTTGTTTAAGACGGTCGCTCCAGACCTTCAACCAGCGGATTTAACAATGGATCGTATACATAGAATCCCAAAACCATCCTTCTTACCACAAGAGATACCGAGAGACGTCCTTTTACGGGTGCACTACTTTCAGGCGAAAGAAACGATCATCTCGACTTTCCGAAAGAAGGATCTCCTGCCCGAAAAAGCGGCCCATATACAGGTCTTGCCAGACTGCTCAGCCCACACCCTACAGAGGCGCAAAAATCTACTGTCAATAACTAAAGCACTCAGGAACCACAACATCAATGGAAGTACCTGGCCACGCTTAAAATCACCCGGGACGGCTCCACGTCTATAGTCAATACTATGTAGGAAGGTCTAAGCCTACTGAAGGACTGGAACATCATCCCTGAAGAACCTCCAAACCCTTCTAACTTCAAACCTCCTCGCACACTTCATCATCAGAAGGGGGAGTGGTCTAAGGCCACAGGCAAACGCAATTCAAAAAAAATTAATAATGGCCCTAGCTGGGTATCACCACCCACAGTTTCTCTCACTGAAACCGTGCTCCCTGGAGATGCAAATGCTTTTCTTAGAACACAGATATGTTCTTTAGTTTTCCCCTCGCAAATTCTGCAGTTCAGCTGCACGCAGTCCCTCAGGACCATTTTCTTATGTATAAGTTACCTTTTTTGTTTATGTTCATTCACAGTCAGTCTACCAGCGGGTCCAACAAGTTTTATTCCACCACTGTATTATTACCCGCTCTACATACCATTAGAAGATCACCAAGGCGCCAACTCTCAGCCCACGCAAACCTCTCAAGCCCTGAGAGACTCTCACCAGAACCTACTTATTCCATCAGGAGACTAGTACTCAGAAGTCTCCATATACAGGACTAAAAAAAAAAACGCATACAAGAAGGAAGGTTTTTGAAAAAATCAAGTTCCACAGAAACTCTAATGTCCCTTAAACTGATATCAATTAACACCCGGCGTCTAAATCACCCAGCCAAACGTTTTTCCTTATGGAAAGAGGCCACCAAAGCCCAAGCGGATATAGTGATTGTACAGGAAACTCACTTTAAGACAAACGCTGCTCCACTCTTCCATCACAAGGACTTCCCCCATGTCTTCTCGGCAAGTTACAAGTCAAAGAAAAGAGGTGTTCTCATAACTATTAAAAACTCTGTCTCCTTTACACTCCACTCAGAGATTTTGGACAAGGGAGGTTGGTACGAAATTCTGGCATGTACAATTAACGACAGAATATACACTAACGTAGGAGTATATGCACCTAACATCAGACAAGGCAAATTCTTTCGCAAGTTAGTCCGACACATAGCTCATTGTAAAAAGGGGGAATTGGTAGTAGGTGGAGACATGAATTCTATCATAGACCCCAAACTGGATTCTACAGCCGGAAGGTTATATCGTGCCTCCCTCCTATCCAAAATCCTGCAGAGTGAAGTTGTTTACGACACATGACGATGTCTGCATGCGTCAGAACATGATTATACGTATTACTCACCTAGACTGGACTATTTTTTTGTTGACAAATGGTTATTACAGCGGGTAGCTTCCTCCGAGATTGCGGATATCACGTGGTCTGACCACGCGGCTATATCCATTTCGATCTCGGAGAAAGGTAGCTGCAAACCCATTTCAATTTGGAGGTGTAACAACAAACTTGTCAAAGATAAGCCAACCAGGAATTTGTTCACCCAGCACCTGAAAGAATACTTTAGTATAAATGATACACTTGACACGGACATTTTCACGTTGTGGAACGCGCACAAGGCGTGTGTTAGAGGTATTATGATCCAACAAGGGGCCCAATATAAACGCTTGAGAAGCGTGAACTTAGATGCCATAATGTCTAACCTACGGGCATTAAAGCAAGTCAATAAAACTAACCCAAACACGGCATCCAAGCTGGCAGATACACGACTAGAACTACGCGCTCTTTTACAAGAGGACCACGACTTTATGCTCAGCCGACTTAAAATAAAGTATTATTCCTCTCACAATAAAGCAGGGAAATTCCTTGCTTCTCGTTTAAAAGCCCGCAGGAATAAAGCTAAAATCCCCTTTATTTTCCACCCCATTACTAAACAAAAGATGATAAACCCCCAACACATAGCAGATGCGTTTGCGGATTATTACTATTCACTATACAACCTAAAAGACAATAGTTCCATCCCTAGGCCCACGATGGACACCATTATGTCCTTCCTTGACAAGATCAAACTACCAACACTTACCCCCACTGACCTAGAGACGTTAAATAGGCTGTTCACCTCAGGAAAAATAGGAAAAGTAATCCAGTCTATGCCTTGTGGAAAATCCCCAGGTCCAGATGGATTCAGCAATGAATATTACCACACTTTCACTGACATACTCACTCCACACCTAGTCAAACTGTTTAACACAGCAGTGAATGGGGTGGCTTTCCCCTCAGAGATGCTTAAAGCGCACATAGTTACACTCCCTAAGCCTGGCAAAAATACTGACAACCCGGCCAATTTCAGGCCTATCTCCCTGCTCAATGCAGATATTAAACTTTATGCCAAAACACTCGCACAAAGAATAAAAAATATTCTCCCATGCCTGATCCAACCAGACCAATCTGGGTTTGTGGCTGGAAGACAGGCCTCTGACGCTACGAGAGGGGTGCTTAACATTGTGCAGTCTTGCAGGGCACTGTCGGACGCCTTCTCTGCTACTTTCTATTGATGCGGAGAAGGCGTTTGACCGCGTTCACTGGGGATACATGTCTCTTGTGCTGCAGAGGATTGGCTTCCAGGGCCTAATACAATCAGCCATAGCCACACTTTATTCCTCTCCATCTGCACAGCAGGACTACTATCTAAACCTGTCCACATAACAAATGGTACACGTCAGGGGTGCCCGCTATCCCCGACGATATTCAACCTAATGATTAAACCATTAGCGGAACGAATCCGTTCTCATCCTCTAATAACGGGTTTCCTCTTCAGGGATAGACCACACGTCATCAACCTATTCGCAGACAATATCATACTTATGCTGACCAACCCTCAAATTTCCTTACTGCAAGTACATGAAATTCTTACTGAATTCAGTAATTTATCATATTATAAAGTTAACCACTAATCGTGGACTAAAACATCCCTAAACCAACGGCCACTAAATTGAAAGAGAGCCTGCCGTACTCCTGGACAGAATCAGGTATATCATACCTGGGTATAATATTAACACCTGGATGTGATTCCCTTGCCGGAATCAACTACAAACCGTTGATCACTAAATTGGAAAAAGAACTAAAACAAATGGCGCAAACAGAGATGTCCTGGGTAGGGAGGCTGGCTGCTTATAAAATGCTGATTCTTCCGCAAATCCTGTATATCTTTAGAACTCTTCACATACCTCCACAACAACAGCATATGAAATCTCTAAACTCCCAATTAAAGGAATTTATATGACAGGGGAAAAGAGCGAGATGCTCACATGGCCACCTAATTAAACATAGAAGGGTCGGGGGTATGGGCATGATAGACCTAAAGGATTATTATGCAGCAGTACATCTGGACCATTTAAAACACTTGTTTAACACTCAAACTGAACCACTATGGCTAGATATCGAGATAAGCCTCAACAAAACCTCCAACCCATGCTCCCTATTATATGCCGACTCTTGGAAACAACTTAATACCACTAATATGCCTCTAACATCTAAAGCCTCTTTGGCTGCATGGAGAGTTCTGAGGGACACACCAGTTAAACACCCCCACTCCGTTATAGTGAAACTACCACTTATTACACTGGAACATTTGATTCCGGATCTCAATATACAAAATTGGAGTAAGTACAATATTCACTGGATTAACGAGTTGACACTGGGGGACAAACCTAAACCTCCAAACACCATTCTTGAAGAGTATAATTTACCTCACCACACATTCTTTACCTTATTCCGCATTCACCATTTCTTGAGCAATTCCCCTCCCCATTCACCAAAACCAAACCAATGATTAAATGGGAGGTGGACTTGGGTACCTCTTTCTCAGATTATCAGTGGTCCCAGGCGATTCGCTATGGGCAAACCATAACACACTGCTCTAATCACTCGGAATTGGCACTCAAAGTGACACTCAGGTGGTATCTTACACCTAGTAGATTGGCCAAAATGTATGACTCAAGCTCACCTCTATGCTGGCGTGGTTGTGGTGACCCGGGTAATTTATTGCACATTTTATGGGCATGCTGTAGCATCCGAGGAAAATATTTCAAACAATCTCTGCTATAACGGGAATACTAACCCCAGCATGCCCAGTCTTGGCCATGTTGAACCTAGGCATTGAGAAATTCCCAGTCCAATATCGAGGCACTGTAGCCAATATTCTCCTGTCTGCTAGATTGACAATCACCAGGCACTGGAAACAATCACAGGCTCCTAATCCTTCAGAAGCTATCAAGGCTACACACACCCACTTTCTTCATGAAAAAGCCATAGCACTTCAACAAAAATCCTTCCGCACCTTCGAAAACACGTGGAAACTATGGGAAAATTGGTACCACATATAGAATACAAGTGATAAGAAATATCAGAAGTAGGGCTACATCTACTCCCTCATAATGCATTGTTACATTTGTGATCTCTATAGCAAACATAATTTAGTGAAGTTATACTAAGCAGTGACCCATGTACACTAAATGTCTGGTCAGTACTGAATCAATCTGCATTGGAACTTTTTTGTTTACCTGTTTTTCATAAATCCTTTGTTTACCTGTCTATGTTGGCACACTAACCATATCTAGGTCAATGAGTATGTAGAGTGGCGGCTGCGTCCGCTAATATATGTATGTGTACCAATACTCTTTTCTTAAAATCAATAAAAAAGATTAACAAAAAAAAAATATGAAATGCACGACTGCAATTGTTATATCGATTCTCAAACAAGGGTCTGAAAATGAAAAAAGAAATTGAGGACTAGAAATGAGATAAGAAAAATCCTTAATGAAAGAGGGAAACAAATAATTTTTAATTCAAAAGTAAGAGATCTGGAAGAGGATGAAAAATGCACCAAATATTAGTTATTTTCTTGAAAAAGTAAGAAACATGAAATTAAAAAGATGGAAGGAGAGTTGTCAATTGAAGGAAAACTTGGGAAAGTAAAACTCTTTTATGACAAGCTATTTGACAAAAAGAAAAAAGACGAATCTTTGAGCACTTTCTTTATTGAAAATGTGAAGCCCTCTTTTAATAAAGCAGAACAGGATTTTCTAGAGCAAGATTTTAACCAAGATGAAATCTTAAATACGGTGAAAAGGTTTGCAAATTTTAAAACTCCATGCAAAGATGGACTGCCAACAGAATATTATAAATTTTCTTGGGATGTTTTAAAATAAGTTTTTATGGTAATTATCGAAGAAGTTTCCAAACGTTCTAAATTGCCAGACTCATGTAAGGAGGAAGTAATTGTGCTAATTTTTAAAAAAGGAGATAAGGAATTAATTAAAAACTGGAGGCCAATTACTTTACTAAATTGCGATTACAAAATCTATGCAAAACTGATTGCAAACAGGATGAAAACCAAAATTGAACGGGTAATCGATTAGGACCAAACCTGTGCTGTACCTGGAAGAATGATAACTGACTCACTGTTGCTTATTAGAGATATGATATGGGATGTAAAGAAGAGGAGGACAAAGAATTGGATTAACTTCTTTGGATTTTGAGAAAGCTTAGGATCGAGTAGCCCATAATTTCTTATTTAACATTTTAAAGAAAATGGGACGCCCTGAAAAGCTAATAAGTCAGATTAAGAGCTTATACGGAGAATGTTTTAGCCAGGTATCTATTAATGTTTTTTTATCAGACAAAATTGATTTATTAAGTGGAGTCAAACAGGGATGTCCCTTATCCCCAATATTGTTCATCTGTGCGGTAGAGCCTCTGTTATGCACAATAAGAAACAACAAAGTGGTGGAAGGCTTCTTCGTACCAGGAAGCGAAGGAAGACAAATCAAAACCGTTGCTTATATGGACGACATAACAATTGCTAAAAATATGAAAAGTCTAACAAGAACCTTGAACAGTGGAGTGGTTTTGTGGAGGTTCTAGTTTTAAAATTAATATAAGTAAATCAAGTGTATTCATCGTTGGAGATTTTTATGTGGAACCTGATTTTAAGATGACAAAAGTAACGGAAGTAAAGATTTTGGGAATATGGTTTGGAGAAAATTTCAGAAATACAAAAAACTGTGAGTCACTTCTGGAAAGAGTAAAGAAAAAGATGGATTTCTGGAAATTACTATCTTTGAGTATGGAGGGGAAGATTTTAATTATAAAACAAGTAATTTTACTAATGTTTTTATACATAGCAATGATTTTTTTATCCACCTGTTTTAATACTGAAAAGAATAATTAAGACCTGCTTTAATTTCTTTTGGGGAGCAAAGATGGAAAGACTGAAATGGGAGGACATGTATAAGCCGAAAGAACTTGGAGGGAAGAGTTTCCCAGATATAATAAGATACATAAGCCTGAAATATCTGTTGCATATAATAAACCAGCTGTTGGATAAGGAAGCGCAAATAAATTTGTTGATAAAGTATCAACTAGGCTATTACATCAGAAAGTATAAATGGTTGAATTTGGAACATCAGTACTCCTCTAGATGGATGCCTCTGGAGTACTATATTGTATTAAAAAGAATCTGGAGAAAATACAAATTGAAAGAAGAGGACCACAGTATTTTGAAGTATTACAAAAAATTAAGGAAGTTTGTGGAAGAATCTTTAATACTAACTCCGATTAAAAACTACTCATACAAAGCAACAAAAAAAGATATGGGAAACGGTCAATTTTTCACAACTTACAAATGAACAAAAAGACATAGCATGGGGAACCGTAAGAAAAGTATTACAGACAAGGGAGTTCCAACATAGAAGAAGACTGATTGGAAGGTCTAGATGTGTGAGAAATCAGTGTCATTGATGAAACTATTTTGCACATTTTTTGGAACTGTAACTTTGCACAAAAATTTTGGAGAAAGATCGGCACCTTAGTTTGTGAACTTAGCACCTTATAAAACCTCAATCATGAGATCATTTTGTATGGAGTCGGAGTAGAGAAAAAAAGGGGGGGGGGGGTGAAAAAGTAAAGAACAGATTTGGTATCTGGTCTGGAAAATACTGGTTTGTAGGACTGTTTAAACATGATCTGGAGTGCATTGGAGGTGTGAAACTGCCCCTGGCAGTGTTTTCTGTGGGTGGGGAACGAGGATTTCTGTTTTATCCAGGCCAACCCATGTACTCTGGTTAGTGTCTAAGCTATGGACACACTAAAGAGAACTGTGAGGGGGGCTAAGATGTAGATTCTGTGGAGGAGAGGATGATCAGGCAGCCCAGTGCTGATAGGGTCGATTATGTGATATATGCAAGAAATCTGGACATTTAGCTAGACAGTATGAAAACTATAAGACTGTTAAGAGTGCTTTTCTCCTCTCGGACTTGATAAATGGAATGCATATAGCCGTATCATTTGACGATGAGGATACAACAGAGCAGGCAGCAATGCCCCAAGGGGAAAAAGGAAGCTGGGTATGGCACTGCAGTGAAAGTGGGGTCGGCCGGCAAACCTGGAGTACAAAGGGAGGCTAGTCCTGGGCCAACATTAGTAAGAATATTTAATATCTATGCACTGTGACGTTATGTGAGGCAAAGTAATATATGGAAGCTAAATGTCGCCTCGCATGTGTTTATTTGGAGTGGACTAGGGTGGAATCCAGTTCAGGTGTTACCAGCCACCTTGATAGGCTGGGTTCCGGATTAGATTTTGTGGTCCACTGGTGTCCACTCTCAGGTGTTTAAAATGACCAGAAAGAGAGCTAGAGGGATCTCTGGCCTGGGGCTCAGGAACATTTCACAGAGAGCTAGACAGTCGGAATTGGTTGCTCTAAGGCAGGGATATGCAATTAGCGGACCTCCAGCTGTTGCAGAACTACAAGTCCCATAAGGCATAGCAAGACCCTGACAGCCACAAACATGACACCCAGAGGCAGAAGCATGATGGGACTTGTAGTTTTACAACAGCTGGAGGTCCACTAATTGCATATCCCTGCTCTAAGGTCTCTAAAAGGAAGGTTTGCATTTGTTTTGTTTGGAGGTGTCTGGGACGAGCCCGACCCCGGAGAGAGAGGTATGCTGCTCTGTATAGTTTAGCACCAGACGGCAAGGAGTTGTTTTTGTTATTTTGTTTGTTTTATGACTTGCAACTTTTATCAATAAAACTGGCAACCCGCCAGACATTTAAGAAAGTGAAAAAGGCAGCTTGCAGGCAAAGGTGATCCCCACAAGCTAATCTCCCACACGTGGTGGATTCAGCGGGCAACTTTCCAACATGGAGGGGATATTGAAAGCCTTGCTACAGGTGACTGTGGACCAGCGGGAGACCAACCTCTGAGTCACACAAGCTGCTGCAGCACAGCGGGAGGAAAGTCGCCAAGCCACTGCAGCGGGAGGAAAGTCGCCGACAGCATGAAACCAGGAAATCAACCGCCAGCTGGTAGAGGCTCTCGTGGAGTTAAAAAAGTTCACGTCTCCTGTGGCACTGGAACCAAAGTTGGTAGACACTTCTTACCACCTGCAGAAGATGATGAAAAAAATGTGTAAACCAGCGCAACAGAAAATATGATAAATAAATATACCCTAATGAGTAGGATAAACTTATATGCTCACTAAGGAGTAAATTATAAACGGGAGCTACGTGTGCAAAGGTGGTATACCTGTATGAAATCTAATAAATGGATCACTGCGCTCTACTAGAGGGACATTGTAAGCCCCTTGGCATAATATATAAAGTGCATATGCTGTAAACAAATGTGACATATACTAGTGCTGTGTAAAAATATAAACCAGACCATAAAAATACATAAATGTGCAAAGTGCAAAATTTGAAATCAATCAATAAAAACAATCTGAGATATAGTGCAAACTGTGCAAAGGGCTAGCACCATGCACACTCCCAAACTGTATATACTGAGCAAAGTCTATGTCCAATATGCACACTGTTCCTCCAATGGTGTTCAAGATGATCAATTTCCAAATAGTCAACCCAAAGATGAACAATCCCACTGTGTGTGGTTACAACACACCACAATAGTGCAACATGCTAAAACCAGTGTATCAGAAGAAATGCCGTCTCATGTGCTCCTTCACCAGGCACCCTAGTCACACACCCCACTTACCAGATACAATGGATTCCCATCACAGGAATCAATTACAGCCTGTTGTCAGTAGGTGTGTGTCAGAATCCTCATGCATCCTGGGACAGCTGGTGTTGTGATGGAAGGAATAAATCCTGGTCTCCAAAAACCCGCAAGGATGACAAAAAAAATCAAGGGTGGCCCAATCGTGAAGTATGCAAAACTTTATTCCTCAAAGAACAGTGCAGAACATCGCAGGTAAAAGTATTCAATACTATGCAGAGTAAAAACAGGGGACATAAAGAGCGTCCCCCTGTATTGCTGACGAGTCACGGTCTCATTTCCCGACACGGCGTTTCGTCAACATACGAGCTGACGTCATCAAGAGGTCATGTGATCCCTGTCTCCTCATTTCCTACTTATAGAACTTCGCTGTCATCTACAGCCAATTGCCATCCTCATTGGTAGTTTACTATTAATAACATTCCGCAGATGCCAGATGAAAAGTCCCACCAGCCAAACCTTACACTGGAATATGCGGAAGAAGTATTTCATTAAAGTAAAAAATGTGCTTTATAGACGATCGGTGAGTGCTATGCCATACACAGCATGGTGAGTGCTATGCTATACACAGCACTAGTATATGTCACATTTGTTTACAGCATATGCACTTTACATATTATGCCAAGGGGCTTACAATGTCCCTCTAGTAGAGCGCGGTGATTTATTTTATTTCATACAGGTATACCACCTTCGCACACGCAGCTCCCGTTTATAATTTACTCCTTGGTGAACATATAAATGTATCCTACTCATTAGGGTATATTTTTTTATCATTTTTTGTTGCGCTGGTTTACACATTTTTTTTCACTGTTTGACTTTATATTAAGTTATTCCCAGCAGCAATGGACATTTTTGAGTTTATGAGCAATAGACATTCCGATGTATATGACATCTTCTCTACTATAGAGGATCCCACACACAAAGATTTGGAACAACATTTTAGAGATTTAAAAAATGTCATGGACAAAAAGATTAGAGTATGTTGGGACATTGCTACTTTAGAGCAATATGCCAGAAATAAAATGACGCCTAGGTGTCTCAGATGGGTTTTGGGACCAAATGATGGCCTTGAATCACCAGAACTTGATGCCGAATGGTTTAATTTCTTTAACTCACATGAACAGAAACTTTTGTCTTTAATAATATCCAGAAGACAAACGAAGTTGGGTATGTTAGAAAAGAAAATCAATGATTTGAAAGATCTTCTCACCCCATTTAAGGACCCTATAAAATATAAAGAAAAGAATACCCAAATAAAAAAATATTTGGAGAAATTGGATAAAGATACCAAGACAAAGAAAATTAAGAAATATCAGAGAGATCTAAAAGATTACAAAAACAAAGAGGTTTATAAATGGCAAGCCAATCCCACAGGTGAACCACAAGAAGGGGGAACTGAGGAAGACACCGAACTGGGCAGAACAGGAGCATAAGCTGAGACGGTGAAATGTGCAACTCCAGGCCCTAGAAACCCCCCCCCCAGTGACCACAGGACCCAACAGGGATGGAGACCTGGGGGGGGGGTGGAACCCCGAGAACTTCCAGATACGACATACAAGGTGGTAACCGGTTCACGGACCCAAGATGGGAACAACAAGCCTATGCCATACCAGTTCACAACAGATATTATCCTTTAGAGGATGAGAGATCCACATATAGGGATACGTATGGCGGAAGGGATTTTTACAGGAGAGGTCATGGAGATCCCCCAAGAAGGGGACATCAGAGAGGTTCCCGAGGCCACAGAGGAAACTGGAGAGGGCGGGGAGGCTACAAACCACCCCCACCTCAGCCCCAGGAATGGGACTCACAAGGAGGCTATTGGCAACCCCCACAATGGAACCCAGGGACCCCCCGCAGACCAGAGACCAGAGGAAAAGGAGGTGAAGAGAGTAGTGGGCTTAGGTATTTTTAATCTGAGTGGGGAGCAACTCTCTAAAGAGGAACTTGGGGTGCTAGAATTGGGCCTCAAATTTGTCCCAAAGACATTAACAAATTTGATGCCCATATAGATGTTGAAAAATTCTTTAGAAAATTAAAAATAAAGACATTTTTTGAAGATAAACCCTCAGCAAATGTACAAAATACCAACAGATATGTTGATAGCGGCTTAAAAAATCGTTCTACTTTAAATCCCAGACGTCCAATCAGTATTTAGATGTATTTAAAACCATGGTACAACAAGACATCAAGCTATTAAAAACCAACGAAAGAAAGAAAAAGACACACATATATAAAGGTATCCGAGATCTCGAACAAAAGAAAAATATTGTGATCTGTCCGGCGGATAAAGGAGGAGGGGTGGTGGTCCTGAAAAAAAGACGACTATATGAATGAATTACAAAGATTGGTAGGGGATACCACCACCTACTCCAAACTTGGGGGAAACCCCACAAAGAAATTGAGAACAATTTTTAAAAAAAGTTGTTTCATAGGCTCGTAAGAACGAAATCCTCACTAAAAAAGAGGCTAGATACATAGTACCAGACGCCCCACGAGTACCTGTTATCTATCAAATCCCTAAGGTCCATAAAGACAGTCTACACCATCCCGGGAGACCTATTGTCAGTGGCATAGACTCAGTGTTCTCCCGGGCGGGCGAGTATATAGATTTTTTTTCCTACAGCCCATTGTCCAGGCTCTCCCGTCCTACCTTAAGGACAGCAGAGATCTTTTGGTGGATCTTGAAAAGATTGGAGTGAATGAGGGCACATACATTGTCACTATAGACATTGAGTCCCTTTACACCAACTTACGCCATTCAGATGTTCTAACCACCACCAGAAGATTCTTGGATGGAAAAACTGAACTACGGGAGGAACAGAAGATCATGGAGCTGCTGACCTTAGCCATGCCTAATAACTATTTCTGGCATGAGGGCTCATATTACAAACAAATCAAGGGCGTAGCGATGGGGGCTAAGTATGCCCCCAGCGTAGCGAATATTCTCCTGGGTGCATGGGAAGAAGATAACATCTATTCTAAAAATATCCCGCACCTGCAGTATTATAAACGATACATAGATGACATCATCGTACTGTGAGAGAGACCTATTGACACACTACATGCATTTATGGAGATAATGAATAACAACGAATATGGCCTACAATTTACAGCGAGCTGGAGTAAAACCGAAGCCAATTTTCTAGACTTGGTACTCATGAAGGACAGCAGCCATTTGAATACAAAAACCTTTTTTAAGGGGACAGACAGAAATGGGTATATTCCCACAGCAAGCTGTGATCACCCTACATGGCTTAGGGGGATCCCCAAAGGCCAATTCACCAGGATCAGGAGAAACTGCACCTCAGTTAGGGACTATGAACAGCAATCTGAGATACTCATACAAAGATTTAAAGAAAAGGGTTATCCAGAAGGGAATCTTAAAGGAACCAAGTAAAAAGTAAAGCATGTGGATAGAAGTGCTTTGTTTAAGCCGGCAAAAGATTCTCATTTGAATGAAGGATGCCCAGCATTTATTACTATGTTTGGACACAACTATAGGTCACTGGAAAAAATAATAAAAAAACACTGGTCCATTTTACTGCAGGATAATACTTTGAAAAAAAATCATCCCTAAAAAAACACAATTCATATATAAGAAGCTGCCATCTCTTAGAAACCGACTAGCCCCCAATGTTATTAATCCCCCAGCTAAACCTTCAACTTTCATGGATATGAAGGGTTTCTTTTATTGCAAGAGATGTAAGGCTTGCTGGACCACCTCACATAATAAGAGGAGAGTTGAAAAATGTGCTTCTTATAGTACAGGACAGGAGTATGTGATTAATAAATTCATTTCATGTAAACCTACACGTCACATACATTATAACCTGCCCATGTGGGTTACAGTATGTGGTCCGCACTACTAGAAGCCTTAGCACACGCATAGCAGAACACCTCAACAATATAAAGAAGAAATTCCCCAAACATTCATTATCCAATCATTTTAGATTATTCCATAACGCTGACCCCTCACAGGCTAAGTTTTTTGTAATAGATAGAATTACACCACACTGGCGAGGAGGGAATATGACCAAAATGATTTCTCAAAATGAGACAGAATGGATATACAGATTAGACACTGTATATCCCCAGGGTATTAATGTAGACATTGATCTTAATTGTTATTTATCCAATTTTTGAATTTGATTTCTCTGGTATCTTATGCGTCTATAAATGTTATGTTTTCCATCCTTTCTTCTATGGCTAGCACCTCCTCACTGGCCATATAGATTTTTTCTGTTTTTTCCCATGGGGTATTTTTAATAACAATTTTTTAATAATTTTTTACTTTTTATATATTTTTTGCACAGGATGTCTATTCACAATATATTTCTTCCTGTGTTTTTTGGCCATTTTCCACATATATTCTATATACAATTTTTACGAGTTCTTTAATATATATTTTTTTTATATAACTTTGGATATTCTAATCAGATTCAAATTTTCCCTTAGTTATTAATTTTTCCTTTTTATTCTACTTTTATTATGGTATAACGCCTTTCCTCTTTTTTATAGAATGGAGTACCTATGTCCATTGGGCTTTCTCTGCTGTGCGACAGTGTGCATGTGATGTCCACGACCGCCACCAAGGGAGCCCATCCCATGGCATAGCACTCACAGATCGTTTATAAAGCACATTTTTTACTTTCATGAAATACTTCTTCCGCATATTCCAGTGTAAGGTTCGGCTGGTGGGGCTTTTCATCTGGCATCTGCGGAACGCTATTAATAGTAAACTACCAATGAGGCTGGCGATTGGCTGTAGATGACAGCGAAGTTCTATAAGTAGGAAGTGAGGAGACAGGGATCACATGACCCCTTGATGACGTCAGCTCGTATGTTGACGAAACGCCGTGTCGGGAAATGAGATCGTGACTCGTCACTTCCGCTGTCAGCAATACAGGGAGACTCTCTTTATGTCCCCTGTTTTTACTCTGCATAGTATTGAGTACTTTTACCTGCGATGTTCTGCACCGCTCTTTGAGGAATAAAGTTTTGCATACTTGACGATTGGGCCACCCTTGATTTTTTTGTCATCCTTGCGGGTTCTTGGAGACAAGGATTTATTCCTTCCATCACAACACCAGCTGTCCCAGGACGCATGAGGATTCTGACACACACCCACTGAAAACAGGCGGTTATTGATTCCTGTGATGGGAATCCATTGTATCTAGTAAGTGGGGTGTGTGACTAGGGTGCCTGGTGAAGGAGCACATGAGACGGCATTTCTTTTGATACACTGGTTTTAGCATGTTGCACTACTGTGGTGTGTTGTAACCACACACAGTGGGATTGTTCATCTTTGGGTGGACTATTTGGAAATTGATCTTCTTGCACACCATTGGAGGAACAATATGTGTGCATATAGGACATAGACTTTGCGAGTGTGCATGGTGCTAGCCCTTTGCACAGTTTTTTTGCACATGTATTTGCACAGTTTGCACTATATCTCAGATTGTTTTTATTGATTGATTTCAAATTTTGCACTTTGCACATTTATGTATTTTTATGGTCTAGTTTATATTTTTACACAGCACTAGTATATGTCACATTTGTTTAGAGCATATGCACTTTATATATTATGCCAAGGGGCTTACAATGTCCCTCTAGTAGAGCATGGTGATCCATTTATTTTATTGCAGAAGATGATACCTGTGGAGGCGTACCTCACCACTTTTGAGAAAGTCCCTGTGCAGGAAAGATGGCAAAAAGGACAATGGTCAGGACTGCTAGCACCTTTTCTGACAGGTGAGCCCCAAAAGGCCTATTTTGATTTGGAACCCAATAAGGCCCAGGACTATGAGTCTCTAAAAACGGAGATGCACACCTGGGTGTCACCATGGCAGTTCGGGCTCAACGGGTGCATCAGTGGACCTACTAGGTGGACCAGCCACCTCGCTCCCAAATGTTTGACTTTATCCATCTCACAAGGAAGTGGTTACAGCCACTTTGCCAGGCCCTCGGATCATGGAGCGCGTGGTCATGGACCGGTATCTGCGTGCGATCCCTGCTACTTTGAAGAAGTGGGTCAGCCATGGGGACCCCAAAACAGCAAACCAACTGGTGGACCACATGGAGAGATGCACAGTGCTGCTGAGGACTTGGTGCACCCATCTGTGCTCCACTCCAATGTATCTAGGGGTGAAAGATTGCCTGGCAGATCCGGTAAGACTGATCCAGCATTCAAGGGCATGGGGAAATTTGATAAGACTGCTACGGCTAAAAGAAATTATGAGCTCTAGACCTAAAGACTGGCCAGAGAAGACAGGAAGGTATTGGAGACCCTTGAGAGGACTGGGTATAGAGCACATACAGCTACCGATGTCATGCACTGGGACGTATTTCTGACAACTATCCCCTAAATGATGAACCAATGCAGTGTGATAATGCTTATATGAAAATATGTATATCTCTTTTTGCACAGGTTGCATGTACTGCATCACGTCAGGGTCACATGGAAAAGCAAATGTGTGTGATTTCTATTGAGGTGAAGCCAGTCACTGCACTATTTGATTTGGGTAGTGTTGTCACTTTAGTCAACAGCAATTGTGTAAACCCTGCAAAATGACACCCTAGCACAATCGGGTCATTTGCATCCATGGGGACACTCGGGACTACCAAACTGCAATGGTTGAGATTGACACCCCTTGGGGCAGGGTAACACTTTTAGTGTGGTACCTTCCCTGCTTCATAAAGGTCCTAGTGGGGAGGGATTTTCCACATTTTTGGAAGTTATGGGAAGGCACAGGGAGTCTGGAGGATAGCACTCCCCCTGCTGGAGAAACACGGGAACTCTCACCAGACCCTTTTGCCAAATAAAAGAGGAGACTGGTGGCAGGACTGAGGAAGGAGGAGACCCTTTTCCTGTGATGGCCCGAGGAGCTGGAGGATAGCTCCCAGCTCGAAGTGAACAGAAAAGAGAACGTCTCTGACTCTAATGGTGAGAGTGGACAGAATGTGACACCTGACAGAGGTTAGGAAAGAGTATTTTTGTACAGAACAACTACGAGATGCCACACTCACTAGAGCCAGAGAAAACGTTAAACTAGTGGAACCTGTTGAGCCCAGCTGGGCGGTGTCTTTTCCCTACATGGCTCTTAAGAATAATTTATTGTACCAAGTGGTAAAACACCAGGAGGAGGAGGTGGAGCTCCCATACACTTTCAAGTGATTGTGCTAGATTTGGCCCATGATCATATAATGGGGGGACATCTGGGTATGGAGAAAATCAGGGAGAGAATTACCCAGAGATTCTTCTGACCCAGGTTGTATACAGATGTCAAGGAATACTGCGAATCATGCCCTGAGTGTCAAATGTCAGCACTGTTGCCCCATTTTCGTAGTCTTGTTGTTCCACTACCCATAATTGAAGTTCAGTTTAAAAGAATTGGCATGGATCTCATGGGGCCAGTAGTAAAATCTGCCCGGGGACCCCAGCACATCCTAGTAATCCTACACTATGCGATCCGCCATCCTGAAGCTTTGTCCAGATTGACCAAGGAATTATACAAGTGTTACAAAATCTCCCATCTCCGTACCTCTGTCTACCCCCCGCAAACTGACGGTCTTGTGGAATTAACAAGCCCCTCAAAAGTATGTTGAAAAAGGTGGTGGATAAAGATAAAGAGATTTTGGGACTTTGTTACCATATCTCATGTTTGCCATACGAGAGGCTCTGCAGGCATCTATGGGTTATTCCCCGTTTGAACTCTTGTATGGTAGACATCCCAGGGGGCTGCTAGATGTCACAAAAGAAATGTGGGAAGGAGAGGGCACCTTGTATAGAAGTGTCATAGAGCAGGTCTCCTTGATGCAGGATCAAATTGCAGCAGTCCTGCCCCTGGTACGAGAACATATGGAGTGAGCCAAGGAGGCCCAGAGAAGGGTTTATAATTGGGTGCCAAGACCCAAACTTTCAACCCTGGGTACAGAGTGCTGGTACTATTCCCCACTGTTGAAAGTAAATTCCTAGCAAAGTGAGAGGGTCTCTGAGATTATGGAAAGTGTAGGGGAGGTAAACTACAAGGTTTACCAGCCAGAGAAAAGGAAACTGGAGCAAATCTACCATGTTAAACCATGGAAGAATAGAGAGACTTTAGTGGCTGTGCCAACCCCTCAAAAGGACAGGGCACCAATGACCCCGGACGTTACCAATGAAGGAAATCCTTGTCAGTGGCGCAAGAAAATGACATTAAATAGTTCCTAAGTAAAAATAGACAGTTTTCTCCCCTTTAACTGGACTGACCTCAGTGATCCAGCATGACAATTACGGAACCAGGTGTTTGCTTAAATGTGAAGCCTTATAAAATACCTGAGGCTAGGCGCAAGGCAGTTGAAGGGGAAATCAAGAACATGTTAGAGTTGGATGTGATAGAGGAGTCCCACAGTAACTGGTCGAGCCCCATAGTGCTGGTCCCATAGCCCAATGGCCCCATCAGGTTCTGTAATGACTTCAGAAAACTGAATAGCGTGTCCAAGTTTGATGCATACTTGATGCCTCGGGTCAACAAACTTGTGGACAGGTTGGGAGATGCCTGGTACAAACCAACCCTAGACCTAACTAAGGGCTATTGGTAAATACCACTAACAGAGTCAGCAAAATAGGCAGCACAGAGGCTGCCAAAAAGCTCCATATACCTAAGCCACCAGGATATACAGGAACTGTAGATATAAACTGAGGATAAATTATGTGTATAAAAATATAATTTTATTTTATTATACCACAATAGCTACAAAAAATTGATATACCAAGATCCCTCCACGCAACGAATGACAACGTTGTCATAAAAGCTTAAAAACATACGTCCGGACGCCATCCACTCTTTCATCCATTCCAAATTAGATCTGAAAAACAACAAGTTTGAAAAGAATCATCAATGTAGGTATGGAAATGGAGGGTTAGTATCACAGCCACAGCTGTTTAACCAGGGGTAGGTTAGCAGGTGGGCTATGGTCAGTGGGTCCAGGCTCTTTGATAGCCGGTGGACATTTACTAGAGGCGCGGTTTATTAGCCTACCAAGCAGGCAGGCTAAACAGCAGCCAGATATGCAGATGCACGAGGTGGAAGTTAAGTGACTTTGCAGATTGATCCATGCTGTTCTCCCCTTCATTTATCTGTTTGCCTATGTAGCCTGCCTACGCCAACAGTCCTACTATATGGAACTTTCTCTGTGTGCCGCTATATGCTGTGATCGGATTGACCTGTGGTTAGATGCACCAATGATCTACATGTGGATATTCTAGGCCATCAATCCAGCATCCAGGATATCCACTCTCAGTGTCAGGTGCGCACCGCTGGCTTTGGGGCACACCGCTAAGGTTGTAAACTGACTGTTGCGACTAGAGCTCAGGATGGTGCAGGGAAGCGGGACCGCTGGAACTCTGACTCAGATTGCACAGGGAGCTAGAGCATAGGTTTCCCCAGGGCGCAGAGTCTAAGAGCCAGTAGGTGTTCACCAGAGCCTCTGGTGGTGAGGATGGACTTGGCTGCAACTGAACCCATGTCGCGGTACCCGGGGTCCCCCAGCTCACGGCTGGCTACAGGTGAATGGAGAGGAAGCAGCAGTGCAGGGTAGCAAGAGCAGGTCAGTGGGAAAGCCAAGGGTCAGGGCTTTGAGCAGACAGAAACAGACAGGAGGGACGCCAAGGTTGGGGTCACAGGCAGAACAGGGTCCCTAGCAGACAAGGAAGGTCAAGAAAGCCAAGATTGGTACACGGGAACAAACGGAGAGCACACACACAAAGCCAAACACACAATATTGATTGTCATCGCGGGCTTGCACTGACAGGTGTTAAATAATGTTCCTAATTAGGGCCTGGGGTGGAGCCCAGCTGAGGAAGGCTTACTAAAGTACACAGGTCAGGGAGGCACGGCCAACTGGACACATGCAGAAAGGTAAGCAAAACAGACAGGACATGAAATGTTATTGCAGGTTCATGATACTCGGGTTGCCATTAACACACAGTGCATTACCCGAAGCGCGCCACAGTGCTGGCTTGCTCTGCATGGCCAATTGCACACAACAGGGACTTGTATCTCATTTGTACATTGATTTTCAAAGAGCCTGGATTCACTGACCATAGCCCCCCTGCTAAACCACCCCCGGTTATACAGCTTTGGCTGTGATACTGATCCCCATACCTACATTAATGATTCTATTCAACCTTCTTGTTGTTTTTGATATCTAATTTGGGATGGATGAATGAGTGACTGGATGACATCCGGACGTATGTTTTTATGACAATGCTGTCATTCATTGGGTGGAGGGATCTTGGTACATCCTTTTGTTGTAACTGTTGTGTTATAATAAAGTAAAGTTATATTTTTATACACAATTTATCCTCAGTCTATATTTACAGTTACACTATATCCTGGTGGCTTAGGTATATGGCTCTTTTTGGCAGCCTCTATGCTACCTATTTTGTGATGCGCTATGTTTCTTTTGCCATATAGCCCCAGAGACATTTCTGAGTGGATAAGGTAACCTTATGGTAGTCTAAGTCCCGTTTTTCTATTTTTATTATAATCATTTTTCTGCAAAGGAGAAGACTGCCTTTTCCCCTCCTGAGGGGTTGTTTCAGTACAAACACATGCTGTTTGGTCTGCATGGTGCCCATGCATCATTCCAGAGAATGATGGACAAGATGTTAAGACCTCATCGCCGCTATGCAGCTGCTTATCTGGATGATGTGGTCATCCATAGCCCCGATTGGGAAGTGCATCTGCCCCGGGTACAGGCAGTAGTGAATTCCCTAAGGAAAGCAGGGCTCATAACCAACCCAAAGAAATGTGCCATAGGCTTGGAGGAGGCCAAATACCTTGACCACATTATTGGTCGGGGGTGGGTTAAGACCAATAAACTTGAGGCAATCCAAAGGTGGCCCTAACCGCTAACTAAGAATTAAGTGTGTTCATTTCTGGGGATCACAGGGTACTACAGGCACTTCATTCCCGACTTTGCCACCAATACCGTCCCTCTAAGAGACCTGGCAAAGGGTAGAGGGTCGGTCATGGTGAAATGGAATCCGGAGGCAGAGAAGGCATTCCAGAGGTTGAGGCAGGCCCTTTGTGCCTGCCTCCAGTTTACAAACAGTGCTCGTCACCCCGGACTTTTCAAAAGATTTTATCATGCAGACAGGCGCCTCTGAGGTGGGGCTAGGGGCCGTACTGTCCCAGGTCAGAGACGGTGAGGAGCAACTGGTTGTTTATCTGAGCAGAAAGCTTAACAAGCATGAAAAAAGTGTGCCATCATCAAAAAAGAATGCTTGGCCATCAAGTGGGCCTTCGAGGCCCTAAAGTACTATCTGCTGGGTAGAAGATTTAGGCTAGTCACCGACCATGCCCCCCCTGAAGTGGATGTGTGACAACAGGGAGAAAAATAGTCGGATGACTAGGTGGTTCCTGGCCCTACAGCCATTTAGGTTCACAGTGCAACACCGGATGGGAAGGCTCCAAAATAACGTGGATGCCCTTTCCTGGGTCCACTGTATGGTTGGGATAGTTGCTCAGCAACAGGGGCTTGAGTAGAGGGGGGGGTATGTGAAGTTATGCGAGGTAAACTAATAGATGGACGCTAGATGTCGCCTCGCATGCATTCATTTGGAGTGGACTAGAGTGGAATCCGGTCCAGGTGTTACCAGTCAGTCACCTTGACAGGCTGGGTTCCGGACCGGATTTTGTGGTGTACTGGTGTCCACTCTCAGGTGTTTAAAATGATGAGGAAGAGCGCTAGAGGGAGCTCTGGCCTGGGGACTCTGAAACATTACACAGAGAGCTACACAGTCAGAATTGGTTGCTCTGAAGTACTCTAAAGAAAGGTTTGCATTTGTTTTGTTTGGAGGTGTCTAGGATGAGCCCGACACCGTATAGAGAGGTATCCTGCTCTTTATAGTTTAGAGCCAGACGGCAAGGAGTTGTTTGTTTTATGACTTGCAACCTTTATCAATAAAACTGGCAATCCACCAGACTTTTAAGAAAGTTTGCCTGCCTTTTTTACCTTTTTTAAGCTAGTCTCCCACAGCACATATTGACAAAAATGAAAGAATGAAGTTGTTGGAACAGTTCAGATTGCATTTATTGGGAAGAATCCCAACCATTGTAGTAGGTGACTTCAACCTTATCCGGATGTTACGGGATCAAGAGGGAGTGGGGGAATGTAAATTGGATGTGACCTTTGGAAAGCTAAATTAAATTGTGGATGATTTTAAGTTAAAGAATGTGGCGGTGGGGAGAAGGAGTCTTTCACCTACTATTCAGATAAAGGAACATGTAAATCATGTATTGATTTAATGTTGGTAACAGAGAACATGAATATTCAAGCATGGGTCATGTGGCTGTATGTGGGGCAGTGGAAGTGGAAACAGAGCTAAAATTTGGTAAAGATGTCTGGAAAATGAATACTTCAGCCTTGCAAAACCCAAATGTACAGTGGGTACGGAAAGTATTCAGACCCCCTTACATTTTTCACTCTTTGTTATATTGCAGACATTTGCTAAAATCATTTAAGTTCATTTATTTTCCTCATTAATGTACACACAGCACCCCATATTGACAGCAAAACAAAGAATTGTTGATATTTTTGCAGATTTATTAAAGAAAAACTGAAATATCACATGGTCCTAAGTATTCAGACCCTTTGCTGTGACACTAATATATTTAACTCAGGTGCTATCCATTTCTTCTGATCATCCTTGAGATGGTTCTACACCTTCATTTGAGTCCAGCTGTGTTTGATTATACTGATTGGACTTGATTAGGAAACCACACACCTGTCTATATAAGACCTTACAGCTCACAGTGCATGTCAGAGCAAATGAGAATCATGAGGTCAAAAGGAACTGCCTGAAGAGCTCATAGACAGAATTGTGGCAAGGCACACATCTGGCCAAGGTTACAAAAAAAATCTGCTGCACTTAAGGTTCTAAGAGCACAGTGGCCTCCATAATCCTTAAATGGAAGACGTTTGGGATGACCAGAACCCTTCCTAGAGCTGGCTCTCCGGCTAAACTGAGTGATCGGGGGAGAAGAGCCTTGGTGAGAGAGGTAAAGAACCCAAAGATCACTGTGGCTGAGCTCCAGAGATGCAGTTGGGAGATGGGAGAAAGTTGTGGAAAGTCAACCATCACTGCAGCCCTCCACCAGTCAGGGCTTTATGGCAGAGTGGCCCGACAGAAGCCTCTCCTCAGTGCAAGACACATGAAAGCCTGCATGGAGTTTGCTAAAAAAACACCTGAAGGACTTCAAGATGGTGAGAAATAAGATTCTCTGGTCTGATGAGACCAAGATAGAACTTTTTGGCCTTAATTCTAAGTGGTATGTGTGGAGAAAACCAGGCACTGCTCATCACCTGTCCAATTCAGTCCCAACAGTGAAGCATGTTGGTGGCAGCATCATGCTGTGGGGGTCTTTTTCAGCTGCAGGGACAGGAAGACTGGTTGCAATCGAGGGAAAGATGAATGCGACCAAGTACAGGGATATCCTGGACGAAAACCTTCTCCAGAGTGCTTAGGACCTCAGACTGAGCCAAAGGTTTACCTTCCAACAAGACAATGACCCTAAGCACACAGCTAAAATAACGAAGGAGTGGCTTCACAACAACTCCGTGACTGTTCTTGAATGGCCCAGCCAGAGCCATGACTTAAACCCAATTGAGCATCTCTGGAGAGACCTAAAAATGGCTGTTTACCATCCAAACTTACAGGACTGCAGAGGATCTGCAAGGAGGAATGGCAGAGGATCCCCAAATCCAGGTGTGAAAAACTTGTTGCATCTTTTCCAAAAAGACTCATGGCTGTATTAGATCAAAAGGGTGCTTCTACTAAATACTGAGCAAAGGGTCTGAATACTTAGGACCATGTGATATTTCAGTTTTTCTTTTTTAATAAATCTGCAAAAATGTCAAAAAATCTGTGTTTTTCTGTCAATATGGGGTGCTGTGTGTACATTAATGAGGGACATAAATGAACTTAAATGATTTTAGCAAATGGCTGCAATATAACAGAGTGAAAAATGTAAGGGGGTCTGAATACTTTCAGTACCCACTGTATATGAGGAATTTTGAACATTCTTTGGCAAATAAGTGGTGCAGAAAAACAACTTTGAAAATATTTTAGAGTGGTGGGATAATGTGAAAATGAGGATAGCAGTTTTTTGCAACAGAATTAGTAAAAGAAAAGCCCAAGAAAGAAGAGAAGAGAAAAGAATGCTAGAGGTAAGCCAGATGCACTTAATATAAGTGTTAAGGGGTGGGTTTGGACGTGGAGGAGGAAAGAAAGCAGGTAAGGGAGAAGAGGAATGAATAACTGAAACGAAGAGGAAAAGAAATTATAATGTTTAAAGCCAATATTAAGGATATGGAGGAGGGCGAGAAATGTTTGCTTTACTTTTTTAAGAAGGCCCTTAGCTCAAAAAAGCACAATGACATCGGTGCTGGAGAATGGCGACGTGGTGACTAGGGAAAACATTGGCAGAGTGGTGAGAGACTTCTATGCGGACCCGTATCTAGGGAAAGAATCAGCAAAACTGCAAGAGGTACAAGAATATTGCGGAATTTTGGAACATGGTTTGGACTTTGAAGAGAAAGATTATGCTGGCAGCAGAATTTACA
The DNA here is from genome assembly GCA_018402905.1 of Glandirana rugosa. Classification (NCBI taxonomy): domain Eukaryota; kingdom Metazoa; phylum Chordata; class Amphibia; order Anura; family Ranidae; genus Glandirana; species Glandirana rugosa. The sequence continues at coordinate 242,754 of BLSH010363791.1, read as the reverse complement.
GAGCTTGAAGTGGAGGCGGCAATGAAGAGTATGCAGCATAACAAGATCCTGGGTAAAGATGGAATACCAGTAGAATTTTTTATTTCCTTTTGGCCCATAGTGGGAAAGTATTTTTTTGAAGTTTAGGAATACTGCAGGTGAGAGAAATGTATTTCACAGTCCATGAAAGAAGGATTAATTACGTTAATATAGAAGAAGAAAGGAGACCGGGGGGGAATTAAAGAATTCTAATCACACTGCTAAACTGTGATTACAAAATCTACAATCTAATTCACAGGTTTTTCCTCACTCGTTCAGGACAGCACAACCCCATACAGGATCACCTAAAAGGAGTCACTATGGTGGTGGGTATACACACACACCAAGTACAAAAAAGAAGCCCGACAACACTTCTAGATTCATTCCTAACACACAAGGTGGTGGTATACACAGAGAAGATGGAGGTCAACACTCAATCATGGAGGGATCCCGTAACACTTAAATGGGTCCCATAGCAGCACAAGCACTTCACATTATGCAGAACACCACTACCCATACACAGGCATCCCAATTAGGAGCTCTGACAACCCAATGGGGAGCTGAAGCCCAAACTAGACACATGGCTCTGCCACCCATTACAGAAGGCAATAGACAAAGAACACTAGACACATATGTTACCCGGCCACATTTCCCTTTAGGGACACCAATACAACCAACACTAACGAACTAAGTGTTATTAATCTAACGCCCCAGTCTCTCTCAGCAGCAGAAATAGGGGTACTGCAACTGGGCCTGAGTTTTTGCCCTACCAGCCAGATTGACAAATACGAAACCATCAAGGATCTATACCTGTTCGCCAGGCAACTGACATACAGATATATGTTCAATAGGGACAAGTTGCACACCAAACAAGAGAAAGTTCTCTGAAAAAATAAAATACTTTACAATGCAAGATTTTAGAGCCCTCAGGGACCTCATGATTTTGCTGGAAGAGAGTGGGGAATATAGTGAAGATGTGGTAACAGGTAACGATCATGCTATCTCTAACACTACTCCCAAAATAAATTTTGTCAATTCCCAGACCTTACCACTAATCCACGACTATCAGCGTTCCTTATAGCTATAGTCAGTGAAATCAGGCAAATGCAGCTTACCGCGGATTCATCTAATCTCACTGTTGCTCAAAACACAGGCATTAAAATTGCTACGTGACAGAAGCGATCTAATGATCAAACCGTCCAATAAGGGCGGTAACATTGTCCTTATGACACAGCAACAATATGAGACCATGTGCTTAAATATTCTTAATAGGGAGTGGTAGCACCCAATAGCTAAGGACAATGTTACATAATTTACCAGGAATTCAAGCAGCTGATTTATTCAGCATATATGGAGGCCCTTATAGATAAGGATAAATATGAATACCTTTGTATTAACCATCACAGAGAACAAATTTTTTATGCTATACCCAAAATTCACAAAAATCTGCAGGCCCCCTTGGAAGACCTATAATATCAGGCATAGGTTCCATCACAGAATACCAGTAGGTTGATAGATTTCTTTTTGATGCCACATGTAACCAGACTCCCTTCCTACGTGAAAGATACGTTGGATCATTTCAAACTGGACAGGTTATCCATTCCCCCTGATGCCTACTCATTACAATAGATGTAGAGGCACTCTATTCTAGTATCCCGCACAATCAGGGCATAGAAACGGTTAAGCATTTCCTCATGGAAATGGATGACAGGGAATGGGAGTTCAATAGTTTCTTGATCAGGCTATTGTCATTCATTCTCCAACATAACTGGTTTACATTTAAGGGTTCCCACTATATCCAGGTAAAGGGTGTTGCCATGGGCACTTCCTGTGCCCCGGCAACGCCAATCTGTACCTGGGGGGGTTGGAACGCGATATCTTTTCCAATTACATATTTGCCCAATACCTGGACCACGCCATGGGCTGGTTCAGGTATATAGATGATATACTGGTGATTTGGAATGGCTCTGTTGAGCTGCTTCTGTAATTTGTAGAGCAACTAAACATCAATCAATACAACCTTCGATTTACTGTTAATCGGCATCATGAATCCATATCATTCCTAGATCTGCAGATCTTCAAGGACGCCTCCAGTTGTTTGGCGACTAAACTTTACTGGAAAGAAACTTCCGGCAATACCATCCTTCACGCCGAGAGTGGGCATCCAAGACCTTTGGTCTACAGTATCCTGTATGCTCAGTATCTTCGGCTCAAGATTTCTATATACAAGCCAAAGAACAAAAACAACGATTACTGCAGCATGGCAACAGTAAAAACACTGTTGCGCAAAGCGTATAACATAGCACGTGGTCAATATAGAAACACACTTCTATACCGACCACGTGTCCCCACCAGACTACCAAGTTTTATTACCAGGTATTCTGCCAAACACCACAAACTGAGAAAGCCTACAGAGACATTGGCATCTACTTACAGAAGACATGGTTCTTACCAAATAGGTTAGGGCTACACCTGAAATTGCATTCCGCAAGCCGAAGTCCATTGGTGATCAGGTCACGGCCAGTCATTATGACCCCACCAATACTAGAAGATCTGTTCCACGGGAACTCACCACCTGTGGACAATGTACCTATTGTCCTTGGGTTAAAACTGGAACACACGTCAGATTACCAAACGGGGATCACTTTGTACCCCGTTTTCATGCCAATTACGAGACATGAGGAGTGATATACACGATGACATGTAAATGTGTGGCCTACTACATAGGCAAATCTATACGCCACCTCAAACAGTGGATTTATGACCATGCATATTACTCCCAATTTGGTAAAATGATTACCCCGTTCAGCTGCCAGCTAGGGCTACACTACCAGTTTGACACCTCCTATGTGCAGTTTATTGTATTGGAGGTGATACCGGAGGACCCACAGGGAGGCGACTGGGATAAACAGATTTTACAAAGGGAAACCATATGGATTGAGAGACTTGACGCCACCAAGGCCCCAGGTATTGACGAAGTGGGTTGCGTGTTTTTTACTGTGTTTTGCAGCATTTTCCACTCGTTTTTTCGCTTTGCAAAATGTGTGTTTGTTTCTGTGTTTGGTGTGCCGTTAATTAATGGCACTGAAAGCACAATTAGACATTTTCAGGTGTATAAAGGTGGCCATACACTATGATATCTGATTGTATATTGTGTATTTAGTGAAAAGGGCGATCACTGATTGATTGTATTTCATTTAAAAAACGTGCAGCTAGGATTGGGTGGATGATGCAGGGTGTTAGAACGTGAAAACATTTATTTGCAGGCAATACATTAAGTAAAATGGCAGAGGGGATTGTGGATAAAGTAAAATTTATTAAATGGCTGAGGCGGGGAGAAACAATCTGTAATATCTATAATTTTTCTTCCAAGATATCAAAAGTAATTTGGAGTAAGCTAAGTTGGGGAGGTATGTCTAATTGGCAGAAGGGTGTAGCCTGGCAGACCTTCCAGGAATGTTTGCTAACAAAATATTTTTTGAAAACGAGAGATCTAAGCCATGAAGAGATTTGCCCCAGGGGGGTGTACTGCAATGGAAACAGTGTATCATATATTTTGGGGTTGTAGTTTTGTGAAAATGATAATAAAACTGGATGCATTTGCAAAAGAAGTGCTTGGAGTAAATATACTTAACTTGGAGGCTTGGATGTTTGGTATGGTAAAACACAAAGGAAAGTATAGATATATTTGTACGTGATGAAAGAAGTGGTATGGGATGCAAGATGCCTACATGTGAGAAAGAATGGGTTGTTGAACCCAGACATATGTGTAAAGTTGTGTGTAGCTAAATTATACATAACGTAGCTATGGGATGTGAAGGCTTTGGGGGAGGAGGAGGCGGCGGCATCTGATTTTTGGAGAAGGAGCAGATGGAAGTCGTTGGTATAGATTAAATTAAGTAGGAATGAAGTCGGTGTAGCGTAGTCAATGTCTAGTGGTTAGGTGTAGTGTGTTTTATGATTTTTTTTCTATAAGTGATAAAAAAATGAATTTACCACAGGTGATGTATTTGATCCAAAGGCAGACTTGGTGCTGTCGAAAGAAACATAAGGAGAGAAGAAAAGACTGTGTTATGTCAGATCTGATGTGGAAAAAAGAATCAACTTTAGCCCTTAGGGGTGTCTCTGCTTCACAGCTAGGATGTTGAGAGCCACTTGTATCTAATCAAAGCCATTTGGTCCTTGGGGGTACCCTCTACTGGGCCTTGTAGGACCGTTGATTTAATTCATCTTCACCTACTTGCTGCTATTGGGCTAGAGGCTTAGCCCACACAAGGAAAAAGATTGCGAAAGGCCTCGATAGGCCACTGGTGAGTCCCACCCCTCCCTGCCTCTGGCCCACCACCACCCACCCGCCCCAGACCTATCTTCCCTTGAGGACTTTCCAACCCTGTCCACCCCCACCAATGGCCTAACAGGAAGCTGGAAGCAGAAGCCAGAAAGCCAGTCAGCAGAGGAAACCACTGAATCCACCAAGACAACGCTGGACTGGACCCAGTAGTGGAGGACCTTGAGTCTGCGGGGGAAAAAAGAGGACGTAGAGGAGCTCATGGCTGATCTGGAGCCCGACATCTCCATTGACCTCAATGAGATGATGGAATTCATCCTCTATTAGCTCGGCCTGAATCAGGACATCGGACAGGCACCAGCAAAAGTGGAAGAGTCACCCCCCCTCAGGGGAGGTAAGTTTGGCCCTCTGCTGACTAGCCCTTTATACCCTTTTACACGATGGCCAAGATCTCCATCTTTTCCATTAATGTGAGGATTATCAAGGATGCATCTAGAAGGCAGGTGGTGTCGACCTTTCCTTCCACCCAGCAGAGTGATATCTACATGCTTCAGGAGTTCACCATTTCCTCCCTCAAGGAGGTACACTCATCTGTTCTCCCAGTGGACCCTTGGTCCCTCCTAATAGTCCGGGGGTGGCAATTGCAAGTCTGCAGGGGTAGCCATTCTTGTCAGGGGTGGTCGTTTCACAGTTGACTCTGTCCATGAGGAATTGCTGGAGGAACTCAGGGAAGCCTATGTCACCTGGAAGGAAGAAAAGAGATTCTTCAGAAAGGTGATCGTTTGGTGGGAGTTTGTGAAAGTTAAGCTGCGCAGCTTCTTTTAGGCAAGGGGACACCAGCAAGAGGGAACTCAGGAGACTGCAACGTCAATTACAGTCCCTGCAGGACCTTCACCACTGTGGCTGGGAAGTTAGGCAGGACCTGGAGGACACCAAGAAGAGCCTGAAAAAGACGAGGAATCCAGGCATATTGTCTTCTGTGCCAGGGTGGAGAATCTTGAGAAAGGTGAGAAGTGTAAAGTCTTGTACACACGATGCGACGGTTGTATGTCCAAAATCGTATGTTGGCTGTTGTCTCGCATACTGACGTGCACTAAGCGATCTTACGACCAAGCCTAACGTGGTGACATGCTACGAGCATATAAAGAGGAATTCAGGTGCATGCGATTTGTGAATTAGGAACACGTTTACACGAACGGACACTTCTGGGCGTTCCTGACTTCTAAGCGCTCCTAACTTCTGAGCATGCGTGTTTGCACGTACAACTTGTTGGACCAACTTCACGGTACAACAGTCGTACGACCGCTTGTTGTATAAAAAAGTTTTCTAGTATGCTCATCCAACTTCTGTTGTACGACCGTCGCACGTCGGCTGTTTTAATCGTGCGTACTAACGGTCGGATGATTGTACAACAAGCGGTTCTATGAGCGTTTTCGCACAACCGTCACACCGTGTGTACGAGGCTTTACTCTTTCTTTTTCAAGAAACTTGACTCAGGACACACGCGCTTGTCAGGAGGTGCGTGACGAGACCGAGAACACTCCAGAAGGGGAAGGAAGCTGTGATGCAAGTGGTCAGCAAGAACTACACCAACCCCTACTCCCCGAAAGAGACAAATGATTGCGGCCAACAGGTTCTTGTCAGGTATCACTAACCCTATTCATCCTGCAGGTTTGTCAGCCATCAACATCCCCCCTTGGTGTTGGAGGAGCTGCACTCTGCCGCCAGATCCTTTAGGCTGGGCAGGACCTCAAGCTGCGATGGTCTCCCAGCAGAGCTCTATGTAGCACTGTGGGATCTCGTTGGCCCAAACCTGCTCGAGCTGTATGAGGAGATGGTGGTGGAAAGCAGAATGCCTCCTTCGCTAAGGGAGGGGACGATCCCAATTTTGTATAAGCGAAAGGGGAGAGATCAAATTTGAAAAGTTGGCGTCTGATCTCTCTATTGAACTGGACTACAAAATCCTCGCCAAGGTTTTGGCCAAGAGGCTGAAGTCTGTCATCGGACAGATCATCCACCTGGATCAGACTTGTGACATTCCAGGTCGCAGGATTGCAGACAGCCTTGGGCTTGTCCGTGACAAGGTCCAGTACATTCATGGCCACCGTGTGCACATGGCCCTGATCAGTCTTGACCAGGAGCAGGCCTTTGACCTTGTCTCACATGAGTTTATGTGCAGAGCTCTGCGCAGGTTTGGTCTTGCGGAAATGTTTTGTTTCTATGTGAATGTGATGTATGAAATTTTTGGTATGGTGTTGGTTAATGGCTGGAAAACTGACCCCTTCCCAATTCTCTCCGGGGTCAGACAAGGCTGCTCTTTCTCACCTCTGCATTTTGTTTGCTGTATAGAGCTCTTTGCCGAATGCATCAGAGGGATCACTGCACTGGGATCAGACAGATGGGAGGTCAAGTGCTCACTCTACATGGAGGACGTGATAGTGTTCTGTGCCGAGCAGCGCTCCATCAACACACTCATCCAGACCTGTGAGGGTTTTGGCAAAGCTTCAGAGGCAAAGGTCAATTATGGGAAGTCAGAGGTCATGCTCTTCGTTAAGTGGTTCATGTCTTCTTCTGCAACCATCCCTTTCAGCATCAAAGCGGATTTCATCATAATTCTTGGAGTCTGGCTTGGAGCTGAGGGTGCAGCCCTGAAGTCTTGGGAGGAGAGACTGTAAGATGAAACAAAAGTTTGGACTATGGAGCCTCAGAGAACTCATCATCAAAGGGAAAACACTGGTACTCCGCAGCAAAATTCTCTGTGTGCTGCGGTACCTCGCCCAGACCTGGCCTCCCCCGGGTCAACACCTGCAAGGCCATCATCCGGGGTTCCAAAATGGACAGAGTGAAGCAGGCAGTCATGTTTAAAGGAACCCTTCAAGGGCGGTAAGGGCGTGCCCGACACCACTACTCAAATGAGGGTGTTCTTTGCTTTTAACTGTATCCGCAGGACTTTGGACTCTGGTGGTAACTCCATGTCCCAATTTTTTCTCCTGCTTCTTTGGAGACCCTTGGCTAGGACAAATGGGACACTCCTTGGTACTACTAGGACAAGTTTATCAAGGAGCTGGGGCTGCATGGAGTTAAGCCTGACTTGCGGAAGCCAAAAACTATCCACAAGTTGATCAGAGCAATGGACACTGTTGAGACTGTTCCAGGCCTCCCTTCAGCCACTTGCAAAGTGGTCTGGAGTAATGTTTCTTCAAAGGGACTCACTAACAGGCACAAAGATCTGACATGGATGGCAATCCAAGGGGGGTTGTCGCTCAGGACATTCATGCATGCCAGAATCCTGTGCAGATACAGGCACTGCCCCTTTTGCATCATCCTGGAGTATACTGCTTTTTATGTTTTCTGGGAGTGCCCCTTTGCACAGGACCTGTTGAGGGCATTGGAACATGAACATAAAAAGACTTTATACTACAAACTGCCATCACACACTTCGGTGTGTTGAATGGACTCTTTTGTGGGACTCATTCACAGGAGGAGGAATTGACAGTGCCTGGCCAGTGCTGTGTTGCTTAACCACTTGCCAACCGCCTTCTGACGGCGGCAAAGTGGCTCAATATCGCAAACCGCCATCATATGACAGCGGCTGCAATATCACTCACTGTGAGCGCGCTCACTATGTCCAGGAGGGGCCAGGGCAGCCCACACACAGTGGGAACACAGTTAACCCTTAGAGCGCCCCCTGCAGGTTAACCCCTTCACTGCCAATGGCATTTACATAGTAATCAGTGCATTTTTATAGCACTGATCGCTGTATAAATGCCAATGGTCCCAAAAAAGTGTCAAAATGGTCCGACATGTCCGCTGCAATATTGCAGTACCGCTAAAAATCGCAGATTACCGCCATTACTAGTAAAAAATTAAAAAAAAAAAAGATAAACCCCAGAAATGAATTCTCATCGTCCGTAATCACGGCCACTTTTGCGCAAACCAATCAATAAACACAGATTATGATTTATTTTTTATTACCAAAAATATGAGGAAGAATATAAATCGGCCAAAACCGATGGAAAAAAAAGGTTTTTTATTTTTTTTTTTTGGATTTGTATTTTAGCAAAAAGTAAGAAATTTGTTTATTTGCAAAATTATCACTCTTCTTTTGTTTATAGCGGCGATCAGAAATGACGCAGAGGTGATTAAATACCACCAAAAGAAAGCTCTATTTGTGGGAAAGAAAGGACGCACATTTCGTTTGGGTACAACGTCGCACGACCGCGCAATTGTCAGTTAAAGCGACGCAGTGCCGAATAGCAAAAAGTGCTCTGGTCCTAAAAAGTGTAAAATCCATCCGGGGCTGAAGTGGTTAAGGACATATTATGGTGTGCCAGAAAGTGCCTCATCTGGATGTCCATTGAGGACTGTCGCAGACTAATTTACAGTCTGCTCAGAGACTATAACTTGATGGACTTTAAGGAGGAGGAGGAGGAGGAGGCCTGATAATTCCCCCTTCCACCCACTCTCGCTTTGTGTGTCTTTGTCTTTTCAATAATGCTTTGGGCCTGTGATATCCCCCTCCCCTACCCCTCCTCCCCAACCCCCATTAAACCCTTGTGGGAACTGTATTGTATGTTTGAAACGTTGCATGTCATGGTTGAAGTAATACGTAGTTAGTAACATGTATTCTTTGGTAAATGCTTTTGGGCTAAGTGGCGTCATGCATGATGTGATATTTTGGGGTATTCTTACTATACACAACATGTTGGGAATCATACCGCAGGGTGAATGTATTTATTTGTATGCTTGAAACTGTTTTGTTATGTAGTGTATGTAAGGGGAAGGGAACCTATTACCTTAAGTCTCTCCATTTTGTTTGGTAAATGTTGCTTTAACATTGTGTAATAGTTTATGCTGACAAGGCTCTTGCTTCTTCACACGGCACATTCTGTACTTAGTGTAACTTTCTGCAACCTTGCAGATGTGCCTTCTGTGTGATCACATTATAACCGTTATCTTTTCCTTGAATAAAGAACACAATGCACAGATAACTGCCAACAAGGCAATTATCCTTTTGTCTGTATAGAGATGTATTATGGTTTCCCCTTTGTATGAAATGTATATAAACGCCCCTTTTTGCTATCAGTAAACAGAGATTGATTTCACCATACTTGTGTCTGTGTGCATCTCTTATTTGGGTGAATTCATTCTCTCCTGGGCGCCCGAGCCTAAAGACAGACTGACTGGGAGATGATAGCCGAGGGTTATCATAGCAGTTCCTAACAGTGTATATGCGCTGCATTGCAGTACAGGGGAGAATGTACCCCGACTACGTGTTTGTTTTTTTGTACTTTTTATTATGAAAAATAAAGTATAGCTTTTCAATCAAAAAATCTGTTCTTATCAGTTTAATATCTGATACGTTCCCTATCTGGGGACCATATATTAAATGGATTTTTAGAACAGGGAGATATTAGAAGAACTTGCTCTGTCCACTCCATGCATCGACCTGGTATTACAGTACCTACAGAACGGTGCACCTCTTTATGTCGTTTTCCAAAAACAGAACAAAAAAAAACCCCTTTTGCTTGCTCACAATGTTGATTTTGCTAACAAACTGTTAATTCTTTCAATAAAATGCATTTAACCCCTGTGTGTGTGTTTTTGCTTTGTGTCAGTTTTTTTGGCCTATCTACCTCGCTCCATATTTTTGTCTGGAAGCAGCAGGTTCAATGGCAGCTGTGCATAGCGAAGCAATCAAGTCAGAAAGTTGGTAAAGTCAGTCAGCTAGTAAGTACAGAAATTTTGACAAGACAGCTAGTATGCTTTATTAGAAGGCCCAAAATGAAGCCTGCATTCAAAGTCTCAACTATAGAGTGCCCTAGAATAGCTTGACTTTGCTACACTTCTCCTCCCTCACTGCAGCTAGCTAGTAATGGGTCGAGGAATGCCGAGGCCTGTGTCTCCCTCTAGTGGGTCGTTTTGTCCCTGTTAGCTGGAGACGGAGCCACGCAAATAGTTTCCCTTGTTAGGCATCAACGAGGAGGTCCTGGATGTGCCCAATCAGTAATCAGGCCTGCTTGATTGGTTTTAGTGTGGAGTAGGCGATAGAAAGGTGTGTTTAGGCCTGAAGTTAGGGAATAGGTCTCAGACACAGCTAAGGTGTCCGTTTATCAAGCAGAGATCGCCGGCATTCTCTGTGTATTTTCTTCACAGGAGAGTGCCGGTTTATCAACCTGTGTAGATTGCTTCTGTTCAGAAGAAGAGAAGCGATCTACAAACGTTCAGAACGCCTGCTGTGAATGCGAGGCTGTAATCTCGGGAGAAATCCCGAGATTACAGCCGTGTTAAAACAAAGTGAAAGTAAAACACTAACATCTTCATAACATAAAAAATTAAACTATAAAGCGCCCAACCACAATTATACACGCCCCCTTTATTGTAAAACTTATCAAATATTCACATTTTACACAATAATTACACATGTGCTTTTCTTCTTATCAACATGGTTGATCCTGCATATGTCAACCAGCTGCACACTGTTGATAAAAATAAAATTAAAACATTTTATATACTTAAATAGTTCAATTTAAATTATATAAATAAAAATATTGAATAAAAAATAAAAATATAAATTATAAAAGTGAAATCATATTTCCCTCTATAATAGAATAGAACTGACCATGGGTTCGAACCATATCTTTGGGTTCCGAATAATATATATAAATAACGAAATAATATATATAAACTATAAAATATCATTAAAAAAATATATTTTTTTATAAAAAAATATTATATTTTTTTAATTAAATATATAAAAAGAAATTAAAACCTATTGATTCAATAAATATATATGTACTGTCAATCAAAACCACCTAATAATAAAAAAGTGGTACACTCCTGTAAAAGTTAAGTGAACAATAATATTATAATCATTTGTGGGTTAGTGATAGGCGAGTAAGGAGAGTATGGAGAGTTTAAAGAAAAAACGTACAGGAAAGTTCAGCCATTCGCAGAATTGCGTTTTAGTATCGTAAGTAACTGGGACCGTTTATATGGTTACCAGTCAAAAAAACTTTCGCAATCTAGGAAAGAGGAAATCTGGCACTCAGTTGTCCTGGAAGTAAATGCTGCAGGGGACATTGCCGGCAAGACAGACACTTGTAGGCGTCGCATTAATGACATTAAAGCGCAGATAAAAAAAAAAACTTGCATTCATTGCAAGACACGCACGTGGCACTGGTGGTGGACCTCCAGCAGATGTTACCTTCACCAGCTATGAAGGAGTTGAAGAGGTGTCTCGGGCCCGACATTGTCAGCGGCGTACACGGAGAACACGATTCTGATGCTCACAGTAAGTAATTAAAAAAAAAAATTCAATATTAATTTAAATTTTTTGCTAAAGTAATTGAAACATTTTTTTTTTCAGTGTTAGCAGAACCAGCAGGTGCAGATCATGTTGAAGATGAGAATCAGGGCAATGAGACAATGCTCCTGTTTGATGAGGAAGATGATGGTAATTTTTTACATTCATTTTTTAACCGTTTGCCGCCCACCCACAGATCATTTAAGCCCCTTTCACACCAGAAGTGCTTTACAGGGGTTTTCTTGCTTAACCACTTGACCACTGGGCACTTAAACCCCCTTCCTAACCAGACCAATTTTCAGCTTTCAGTGCTCTCACATTTTGAATGACAATTACTCTCTCATGCAACATTGTACCCATATGAAATTTTTGTCCTTTTTTACCCACAAACAGAGCTTTCTTTTGGTGGTATTTAATCACCATCGGTGTGTTTATTTTTTGAGCAATAAATGGAAAAATACCGAAAATTTTGGAAAAAATGCATTTTCTTTATTTCTGTTATAACATTTTGCAAATTAGCAACTTTTCTTCATAAGTTTTGGCCAAAATTTATACTGCTATATCTTTGGTAAAAATAACCCAAATTAGTGTATATTATTTGGTCTTTGTGAAAGTTATAGAGTCTACAAGCTATGGTGCCAATCACTGAATATTGATCACACCTGATGTACTGATGGCCTATCTCATTTCTTGAGGCTCTAACAAGACAGAAAAGTACAAATATCCCCCAAATGACCCCTTTTTGGAAAGTAGACAGTCCAATGTATTTAGTAAGAGGCATGGCAAGTTTTTTGAAGTTGTCATTTTTCCCACAATTCTTTGCAAAATTAAGATTTTTTTTTTCAGTTTTTTTTTCACAAAATTGTCATATTAACAGGTTATTTCTCACACCCAGCATATGCATACCACCAATTACACCCCAAACCACATTCTGCTACTCCTACTGAGTATAGTGATACCACATGTGTGAGACTTTTACACAGGCTGGCCACATACAGAGGCCTAACATGCAGGGAGCGCCATCAGGCGTTCTAAGGACATAAATTACACGTATAATTTCCTGACTACCTCTTGCACTTTTGAAGGTCCTGGAGCACCAGGGCAATGGAAACGCCCAAAAAATGACCCCATTTTGGAAAGTAAACACCCCAATGTATATTCTATGAGGCATAATGAGTCTTTTGAAGGGTTCATTTTTTCCACAAGTTTTTGGAAAACGTGGAAAGAAAATGAAAACATTTTTTTTTTTACAAAAGGTTGTCTATTTATACAATATTTCTAACACACAGCATGTACCCAGCAAAAATGTCACCCTAAAATATATTCTGCTACTCGTCCCGAGTATGGGGATACCACATGAGTGAAAACCCGGAGACATACACCGGTCCGACACATTTTCACAGTGAGTACACCATAGGGGTATGAGCCCTGCTCATCGTCTTATATAAAATCCCACTGTAAAAACGACCCATGTACGACACACAATCTTTATAACATATTTATCTGTTGGAAAACATTTTTTTTTTTACAAAAGTAAAAGAAAGGTGCAAAAGGTTTTTGAACACCTTTTTTACTTGGGAAGTTTTCTGAGTAATACGGAGTATCTTATATGTAACCCCACAAATGAAAGGTTTTACCCCAGTAAAAAACCCGCAAAGGTAACGGGACCACGAGGTCCTGGAAGTTT
>BLSH010363791.1:186652-212399 GCA_018402905.1 Glandirana rugosa | reverse complement strand
TGACAGGTCCTCTTTATGAAGAGTCAATAAGACCCTACATCTCTCCTCCAGGCTGGAAAGCATCAGGAAAAAAAAAAAAACTTAACGAACTAATGCTTTCTGAACGGGTACACAGCTTTTTTTACCTATGCTTTCATCAAGAGTATCTGTATAGGGTTACAGTGCGAAGGCACCACCGACACCCAAAAACCAATTTTTCTGCATCTATAAAGTATGCATCTATCTATACAAAGTCTGAAAAAAGAGACACCAGAATTTATTCAAAAAATCACGAATCTTTTTCCGAGTGCACTAAATTGTGGCCTCATCATACAGACGGGCTCCCCAAGCTACTGTTTTTAAAATACAGAAATCTTGAATGGAAAATTTAATTTTTTTGGCTTTATAAATGTAATTATTGCTGCAATTAGGTTCTATACATGGTACAGATGTAAAAAATTTACAGGCAGACTAAGGGACCCCCCCCCCCCCCAACTCTACAAAGGAGTTTTTCATATTTTTTTTTTGTTATTTCTCATTTTGATGGTTTCACACTAAGAATGCTCATTTAAAAATTATATTTTTTACAAACTTTTTTCATTAATACATGTCCCCCCAGGGCAGTACTTGGACCCCCATACCCTTTGTATGCCCAATTACTTGACTATAAGCTTTCAAAAATGGGCACTTTTGAGTTTTCACTTTCAGATCACATAGACTTCAAAAGGGTTCCTTATTCGGTTCCAAGCTTTTCCGATGTTCTAATGTTTTGCCACAAACCAAACAGGGGGTTGTTGGGCCCATCAGTAAATGCAACATACTTCAAAATGAAGCAGAAGTAAACCCAACAATTTGAAAGTGTCAAAGAAGAGTTAATATTCCCGGCATGCCGGAAATGCTAGCTGTCTACTTGGTTGTGTTCTCCACCAAACTGTCAAACCATGGTGTCATAACAGATCACATGTGAAGCATCATGACAGCTGCAGATTAATCAGAGGCTAAGATGTCAGCTTCCTTGGCTGAAAACGATAGGAGGGTTTACTCCCACTTTAAGGTGTGTAGTGACACGGAATGGCAATTTTATTACTGCACACAGTGATATGGCTCAACTCCAAGTCAGGGAACTGCCTTAATGTTTGATTCATGCATGACCACAGCCCCCATCTGTTACCAGGCATTGATGAGTGAATGCACAATGAAAGTAGGAGGAGGAAATCAGGACAGAGAGGGAGGAAAACAAACAGGTTTTTGCTGCAAGGAAACTGAATTTCCTTGCAGCAAAAAAAGTTAAAGACAAAGAGGAAAGTGAGACATGCTGATATTTTTTTTCAAAAAAGATTTGAAGGGCCACAAGTTGATTAAGACTATACTTGTGTAAGGACAGGATGTGGGAGGTGAAAAAATGTGTTAGTCGGTGTGTTTTATGCTGGGTTGTTTAGTGGTGGCCATGAGCATTGCGAGGGTGTCAATGCAATGGTGTCTGAGGAAGAGAAGGATGGTATGTTTTGGGGAGTAGACTGAAGAGAGGAGAAAATGGAGGGTGATTGGGAGCATGAATAGAAATAAGATGTCTGGTAAGAATGGGTTGACTGTTTAGTTCTTCTGCAAACTGTGGGAGGTGATGAAAGGTAGTGAGATCGGTGTTTGGGTTGGGTGAAATGCCGAAGTGCTTGCGCGTGGGGGGTAGTACTCTTATCCATAAAAAGAGTGACAAGCAGGAAATCAGGAACTGGTGGCCAGTTAGGCTGTTGAACGTGGACTATAAGATTGTGGTAACGTTGGTGGTGGACCGTGGCAAGCTTGTAGTCATTAGCTTTATAGGGAAACAGCAGGTTTGTGTAGTTCCAGGCTGCCTGATTTCTAACAATGTTATTTCTCAGGGATGTCATGAATCAAGGGAGAGAGAATGCAAGTGTTGGGTGTGTTGTTTGAAAAGGAATTGAGACTGAAAGTTTTCAGAAAAGGGTGGAGAGGAAGTTACACTTTTGGAAGTTGCTTAAGTTGTCCTACACAGGAAAGGTCTTAATAAAGTATGTGAGCTTTCCGATTTTGCTGTATGTGGTGGTTTTCTTTCCTGCAATGGAGATATAGGTAAAGAGGATGGTCAAAACTACAGGCAAGAGGTAGTTATGGCCAAAGACCAGGGAGTTCTAAAAAAAAAACGCACTACTGGCTGAAGGCATAAGGGTGTTGAGAGGGAAAGGCGCAGGAAAAGCCTTGATGAAATAGATAGAAGGCAGGTTGTTTATCAAATGGAGCCAATGCATGTAAGCAGGTTGCAAATGAGCTAGTTAGCTACTGCCCAGTATAGGAGGGTGAGGGCTAATGTTCTTCCCGATTCTTTTTGGGGTGTTTTCTGTGGGTCCGACTCACTAATCCTGTGATATAACAGAGGGACAGTGGTCCGGAGTGGAGAGCCCGAGGGGATAGAACCGGCGAGCTACAGGTTTGGAGCCTATTATGAAGCGAGAGAATGTCAACTTCTGCAACTGACGTGATGTAGGAGGTCATCGGACCCGAGGTTTATCCCCGAAGACACCAGAACTAGGGAATGCCACTGATGGACCCCTTTTTATACATGGGCTCTACCTTTTGCAGGTATGCTGACACAGCATGTTATAATTTTTATTGTTTTTGCACTTTTACAGGTAAAGCCTTTGAAACCTTTTTCCTGCTTGGCTTGAAGTTACTCAAGGGATGTAATGCAAGTAACTGACACAGTTTGGATCACTAGACACACTGGATATGAAGACATCAGTATAAGGAGTTCATACAGTGTGAAGACACAAGTAGTTACCAAGGGTAACCAAAGTTTCTCTACCAGCCTGTCATTAAGACCCCTTTCACACTAAAGTGCTTTCACGCTAAAGAAGCGCCTGAAAGGCTCACAAAAACATATTTCCATTAAAATCAATGAATGCTTTCCCACTGGAGCAGTACGCTGGCAGGGCAGTGAAAAAATGATCCTCTCCATTGAAATGAATGGAAAGCTCTTCAAAAGTGCTTTGTGTTTTACTGGCAGTTTAAAAGCACCACAGTGTGAAAGGGGACTAAGTGTGTACATGTGGCAGGTGAGATAGACTCTTGCAGTGAGGGAGATGTCAGCAACGGGAGCAGATCTGAACTACCGGGGCTCTCATCCAGTATGCAGGTATGGAAGAGTTAAGTGATATGCACGCATGGAGTCAGAGCTTGGTGCAAGGTGGTACCCCATACTGTTACTGGGAGTGAAGTAGTGGTGATACGCTGGAGAGATGGAGAGGGCATTGGTTGTGTGTGTCCCTCATAAATGCACAAGTAACCGTGGCGGAGCTTAATACATCAACAAAGCTTTCTAGAGTTCATTCATGTATACTCACCTGTCCAGGTCATGAAAGCGGCTTAACTAAAGATATTCCAATGTGTATGGCTGTGACCCTGTACAAATTACCTATCATAGCCCAGAAGAACCTACCCCAAAGGTAGACCCTCATTTGACCCTTGCTTGGTGCCCAATGAGAAGGGAAACATATACCATGCAATTCTAAAGAGCTGGGTTAGATTAGAGGAGTGTCCAAGGTGGACATTTATCTTCTCTTCTGGGATGTGGTTTCATTAACGTTGTCTTGAGAAGACTGAGGAGGTTTTGTGGAGTGGTGTTGGGAATGAGAGAGCAGTGGTGCTGGGACGGAGTATGATGGAGGGAAGTTGTGCTAGGAGAGCATGGATCTTATCAGCTATTTTTAAGGGGCAACTCCACTTTCATGGGAAAAAAAATGTCAAATAAAAAAAATATAGCATATACAATTGCGACTCAAGTCATATTGTAATTGAATATTAAAAAATACCATTCAATTTCAATCTGCTGCTCTGTAATTTTCTGTAAATGCAATATTGGCTACCTGGAGGTGTTCTGTACACAGAATGTGAACAGAACCCCCTCCAAAAACATAATTTCCTGCTTGTGTGATTGGCTTACTGATTTTCCCAGAAGTCTACACTAACAAACAAGTCAGATATTAGGCATCCCCTGCAACATAAATTTCATTTTTGGTGAGCTACTGCCAATAGGAAATCACATCTATAAGAATGCAGACCCTGCAGTTTTCCCTATTAGAGCCCTGAAGGTGCAACAGCTGATAGAGAAGCTAATGACAAATAAAATGTAATGGTTGAACACGAACAAAATGGCTGCTACAAATACTGCTATTCGTGAGCCCAGTACGCATAACCATTAGTGTCCATGTGTAAAGTTAATCTAATGGGAATGGTTTCATAATTATCAGTTTAACCACTTGACCACTGGGCAATTTTCAGCTTTCAGTACTCTCACACTTTGAATGACAATTACTCAGTCATGCAACACTGTACCCATATGAAATTTGCGTCCTTTTTTTCACACAAATAGGGCTTTCTTTTGGTGGCATTTAATCATCGCTGGGTTTTTTTATTTTTTGCGCTATAATTTAAAAAATACCGAAAAAAAATGAATTTTTCTTCATTTCTGTTATAAAATTTTGCAAATTAGTAATTTTTCTTCATAAATTTTGGCCAAAATGTATACCGATACATATCTTTGGTAAAAAAAAAAAAAAATTAGTGGATATTATTTGGTCTTTGTGAAAGTTATAGAATCTACAAGCTATGGTGCCAATCACTGAATATTGATCACACCTGATGTACTGACGGCCTATCTCATTTCCTGAGATCCTAACAAGCCAGGAAAGTACAAATACCCCCCAAATTACCCCTTCTTGGAAAGTAGACATTCCAAGGTATTTAGTAAGGGTTATGGTGAATTTTTTGAAGTTGTAATTTTTTCCCACAATTATTTGCAAAATTAAATTTTTATTATTTTATTTTTTCCCAAAATTTTCATATGTTAACGGGTTATTTTTCACACCCAGCACATGCATACCAAAAAATTACAGCCCAAAACACATTCTACTACTCCTCCTGAGTATGGCAATACCACATGTGAGTCTTTTACACAGCCTGGCCACATACAGAGGCCCAACATGTAGGGATCGCCATCAGGCGTTCTAGGATCATAAATTACACACATAATTTCTTGACTACCTCTTGCACTTTTGAAGGTCCTGGAGCACCAGGACAATGGAAACGCCCAAAATATGACCCCATTTTGGAAAGTAAACACCCCAACGTATATTCTAGGAGGCATAGTGAGTCTTTTGAACATGTCATTTTTTTCCACAAGTTTTTGGAATATGTGGAAAGAAAATGAAAACGCATTTTTTTTTACACAAAGTTGTCCATTTATACAATATTTCTAACACACAGCAGGTACTTAACAAAAATGACACCCCAAAATATATTCTGCTACTCCTCCCGAGTATGGCGATACCACATGTGTGACACTTTTACACAGCCTGACCACATACAGAGGCCCAACATGCAGGGAGCACCATCAGGTGTTCTAGGGGCATACATTTAGAATCTAATTTGACCATCTTTTACACTATTGTGAGGCACTGTGGTGGCATGGATAGGCACTGTAGTGGCACAGATGGGCAGGGTATTGGCACGGATGAGCAGTAGAGTGGCATGGATGTGTCACGGATGAGAACTGATGTGGTATGGATGAGCATGAATGAGGCACAAATGAGCCATGGATGGGGATGGGTGAGCACGGATGGATGGGTGAGCGGGGATGGGTGAGCATGGCTGGGTGGGTGAGCATGGATGGATGGTTGAGCACGGCTGGGTGGGTGAGCATGGATGGATTGGTGGGTGGATGTGTGATGATGCCTGGGTGGGTGGTAAATGCATGGGGTGGGTGCAGATTGTCACTTAGCAGTGCTGTGGGCATTACACATCGCCCACAGCACTGCAGCAGTCTTGTCTCCCCCCTCTCTCCATGCACCGATCGGTGCGGAGAGGAGAGAGAAAAGCCGGCGGAAGCGCCGGCTTGTTTACATGTGATCGCGCCATCATTTGACGGCGCGATCACGTGGTAAAAGGCCGCTTGCAGCGGCCACTCACCGCGAGCCGTGATCAGTCGGGTCCCCCGGACCCGACGGTCACGGATGTTCCCATGTGCGCGCCTCAGGGGGCGTGCAGGAAGCGCGATTCTGGGAGGACGTTGACGTCCTCCCAGAATTAAGCAACCGCCCTGTAGACGTCTTTTGTCTATAGGGCGGTTGTTAACTGGTTAAAAAACAGGGATCCAGTAGCTCTGGATTCCTTCTTCCCTCCTTCCTTCACTTTATGCAATACAAAAACTTTTAACAGAGGCCGGGACCTTATCAATCCATTTATCAGACACACAAACCTTTCCATTAGGGGGTGGGCAATATACATCCCTGGAAACAGGTAAGCAATTTTAACTCTGAAACTTAAACATGTTTCATAGCTCATGAAATCATAATATCACAGCCATTATATGGACATTTACTTTCCTCAGTTAACGTTTAATGTTTCAAGTCCAGACACCCCTATGTCAGACCATATGGGGGAAACCTTAGCCTTCTAAGTAATGGAAATGTGAGACCTGTCATTTATATTTATTTTAAAGCAAATTTTACACTGGACAACAATCTGCAGGTTAAAAAAACTGTAGATATTTAGATATATGAATACTTATAGAAAACTGTATCTGGGACATGGAAAAATGGGGATATTGCACTTAAAACCCACAATGGCCTATTGGGTGTGCAAATTTACAGTAGACTAGACTTGAAATCTCTGGATGAAAAACTAACGATATTACAAACAAAAACAAGACCTGGTAAAAAATCATTCCCAATTTGACATAAAGTGGCAGGAAGTCAAGGAATATCTAAATAAACTTAATAAGGGCATAATTTCCAAAAAACAAAAATGTTTAGGGATAAAACAGCCTTCTTGGAAGGCTATTCGTACCACTGGAACAGTAACATCCCGCAACAAAAGACCAAGTCATGCATCAAGGCCTATAGGCAACAATGCTACTTATGCCCCCAGAGAGGTGGACAATAAATCTGACTCTTCAATGTCCTCGTCTTCCATTTTGTCTACCCCGTCTGCATCAGGATCTACACGATCCTATGGTGACAACAATACACGTAAGAGAGGCTACAATAGTGGCAATATACGCACACCATACACAAAAAAGCACCCCAATGATGTCAGTATACTGACCATAAAATCAAACAAGCAGCCCAATGAGTCACAGAGACCTGGACCCACGAACACCTAGCCCCTTTCTAGCCAACCTAATACTCATTTGGGTACATTGGCTACACAAAGCACTGCAAATTATGCAAAGTCAAACACAAATGAATACCACATCCCCTTCTACAAGCACTACACTCTTACACCCTTCTTCACAGGGATCCGCTATGTCCGCCTGTGGCGGTGCACCTCACATTTCCACCAAACAAAGCCCTTTGGACTCCCACCTAACACCCACTAACGCACCGGTGGTAAATTTTCCCCAAGACCTAACCAACATGCTTCCCACTTAGAGCTCAGTGTCATTCATTTGACCCCGTATGCCTTTTCATCGGAAGAAATTGAGGTCCTTAAATTAGGACTCAGCTACTAACTACTGCCCTACTATGCAAATGGATAAATACGATACTATAAAAGACTAGTACCTATTTATGAGGTAATTAACATTCAAATTGTTGTACGATGATCAACGCATACGGATGAAACCGGGTAGAAACTCTCAGAGAAAATTAAGAACTTTACTATGGCTGAGTTTAGGGCACTGCTGGATCTCATCCTCCTTTTGGAGGAGAATGAGAACCCGCATGTAACTAGCACCCCTGCCGAACTGACAGGGACACAATCCTTTGAAACTACATCCTATCCATCAACAACCTCCTCAAGTGGGAAATTTAAACCTAAAAATCGAGAAAATTTCCTGACCTCACCACCAATCCTCACATTTGGGTTTTTCTGATAGCTACAGTCAGTGACATCAAACATATGTCACCTGAGCCTACTCCTGACAATTTATCCGCCAAACATCAGCAGGCGATCTCCAGGCTGCGTAATCACCCTGACCTGGTGATTAAGCCTGCCGATAAAGGTGGGAATATTGTTTTTTTAACTAGGGAACAATGTCGGGATGTGCACTGACATTTTATCCAACCGGGCTTGGTACAAACCTATATCAGCTTCTGCCACTACACGTTTTAATAGTGAATATAGATCATTGATCGGTGAGGCCTACCAAGAAGGATTGATAGACCAAGACACTTATGACTATCTGAACCCCAAATTCCCACGTCAGGCAACTTTTTACTCACTACCAAAAGGTACATAAGAATGTGAGATGTCCCTCTGGCAGAACCATTGTGTCAGGCATTGGGTCACTAACTGAAAATGCCAGTAGACTAATAGATTTTTTTTCTTATGCCTCATGTGACCAGCCTACAAACTTATGTCAAGAACACGGTAGAACTACTCAAACAAATTGAAGGAATGGTGGTCCTTCCCAAAGCCCTACTCATGACTCTGGGTGTGGAAGCTTGATATTCCAGTATCCCTCATGAATTGGACATTGGGATGGTTTGCACCATCCCCAGAGAACAAAACCATCATCAGCGGCCCTTCTTTGATTTTATTCTGAGACTGTTGCCGTTTATATTAATGCACAATTGGTTTACCTTTGATGGGTCCCACTACCTCCAGGTACAGGGTGTGGCCGCGACCATGGGCACTTGTTGCGCACCGGCATACACCAATCTGTACCTGGGGGGGTGGGAATGGAACAACTTTTCGGATGACCATTTAATTGAATATACCCGCCATGCGTCCGTATAGCTATGCTAGATTGATGAGATTTTCATTATATGGATGGGTACTCAACAGATGTTGACGTCCTTTGTCCATTTTGTGAACAACAGATTTAACCTCAGATTTACAGTATATAGTGATTGCCACACTGTCCCTTTCCTTGACCTTCAAATCTCAAAAGACTTGGAGAATTGTCTGGTGACCTCCCTGTACCGTAAGGACACAACAGGGTCATCCACGGACATTGACCCATAACATTCCCTATGCTCAGTACATTAGGTTAAGAAGAAACTGTAATAATAATACAAAATATTAAGCGCCAACCCTTGGGTCTGTGAATTATAAATAAAATATAAACTAGTGAAAACTAAAGCATGTACGGCTGCTGTACCTCAGGTGAACCTGCTAAATCATATGTGTATAAATCACAGCACCATACCATTAATCCACAGCAAATATAAACCACACAAAATACAAAAAGATATTTTGAATAGTAAATGCACACTACATTCATGAATATGTGCTATAAATAAAGTTCATATAAGGAACATTTAAGTGTCCAAATCTTTTAAAGAAAGTGCTTTGAAGAAAGTGCTGATAAAGTGCTTGAAAAGGTGCTCAAATTGACATTCGGGTGATCAGGTGAACGGTGCTGGGTGACCCCCTATAGTCCCGCACTCACCAAAATCTGTGGATCCACTGCTTTTCAGTCAGTGGATCAATAAAGGCTGTAGGGGGTAGACTTTATCCAACCAGGACCACAGACTGCTGACACCGGAACTTCTTGTATGGTATATATGAAGCAGGTAGCTTGTGCAGAGCCATCAGAACACATCTGTAAGATGTTCTTATCAGATTCTGTATATTTGGTGTATTTTTTTACTATATGTTCTTATTTTGTATACAGTATATAAATACTGCACATTAGCATCTTGTTCTATATGCTGGTAGGGATGGGCTGAACGACCCCCTGTAAAGGTTCACACCAGAACTTTCGAACATCGGGAAAGTTTGGAACCGAATAACGAACCCCATTGAAGTCTATGGGACCTGAGCGTGAAAAATCAAAAGTGCCCATTTTGAAGGCTTATATGCGAGTAACTGGGCATACAATAGTTATGGGGGTCCAGGTACTGCCCTTGGGGACATGTATTAATGAAAAATACATTTGTAAAAATATTAATTTCTAAATCAGCAGTGATGAAAAATTCCTTTCAATATAGTGCCTGGGGTGTCCCCTTAGTCTACCTGTAAAGTTGCACATCTGTACCGTGTATAGAGTCTGCTGCAGCAATAATTGCATTTATAAAGCCAAAAAAAATAAAAAATTCCCTGCAAGCTTCCTTTATTTCGTAAGCAACAGCTTGGGGAGCCAGTCTGTATGATGAGGCCACAATGTAGTGCACTGGGAACAAGATTAGAGATTTTTTGGATAAATTCTGGTGTCTCTTCCACAAACTTTGGATAGAATTAACGGGTGTGGAAAAATTGGACTTTGGGTGTCGGTGGCACCTTCACAACGTAACCCTATAGGAGGTACTTATGATGAAATCAAGAGTTGGCCTTGCTTTAAAAAAAATTTAAATTTAATGCAGCGTTCAAACAGGTGCTGGAAAAATGGCTTTTATGTGTCGGTGGCACCTTCACACTTTAACCATATAGAGGGGTACTCTTGATGAAAGCAAGAATTGGCCTTGTGAAAAATTCCAATGATATGCACCTGCCAAACAGGTGCGGAAAAAACGATCTTTGGGTGTTAATTGTGCCCATGAAACCTACACCAAAAACAAAACATTCTTCCAGATGAAAACACCCACAACGCTAGGCAGCCTAGAAGTCCTGCAGAGATTCCGCATTCCAAAAACACTTAAATTGGTGGCATCGGGGGCTTCATAGCTGCTGGTAATCCAGAACTGATTAATTTTGTTAAAAAAATCAGACGGCACTGGATGCCCGTTCGGAAAGCACGCTGGATGCTGGGCAGCCCAGCAGCTCAATAGCATAATGGGCAAGTTCTGGCCAGTGGTCTATTCTCATGACCCAGTAAGCCAGTAGATCGACTGTAAAAGCTCTGTTTTGGCCCCTAGATAATTGTCCACCATGTGATACAGACCCTGCCGATTGGGATGTGGAAGCCGACAGCCCTGGGTGGCGAAGTCTAAAAGAAAAAAATGGAGAAATGCATCACTTAGGCAGCCGCCTTCTCCAACGCTCCTCTCTGGGCCAACAGAAGCCTCAAAACTATGTTTTCCATGACACTGTAACCTACAGAGTTGGGCAAAACAATTGATATACTCCTCTTTAAAGGTCTCCTTTTGCACTCTCTGTGGGGACGGGATGAGTTCTGAGACTTTCCCCTTAGAACGGTAGTCAAGGAGGGTTGCCAACCAATGGTGAACCTTCTCCTTTATGCCACACATTCTTGGGTCCATTTGCAGGCTTCAAAGCATGAGGGGAGCCCATGCACTGCAAATTTGCGGAGGCATGAAAAGCAGACTCCTTGGGGTCAATGAGAATGACAGTATCTGGAACTGCCTCCTACCAGCCATGTACTACTTTTAAGGGTTCTGGGGATGGAAAGCCATCGCTTACTGTTTGACGTATGTCTTCCTCTTCTTCAATGCCTCCAAAACTGCCAGAATGATCCTCCTCTTGTGTGGCATAGCAATTATGGTGTCTGCATAAAGTGGGCCTTGAGAGTAAATGAAGTCCTCTCCTCTTCCTCCCGTTGCTCTGCCTCCAGTGCTCTGTCCATAATGTCACACAGAATCTGCTCCAGCAGGAACACAACAGGGATTGTGTGTCACTGATGCATGCATTGTCACAGCTCACCATCCTTGTGGCCTCCTCAAATAGTGACAGTACAGTGCATGCATTCTTTATTAATAGCCAATGGTGTGGGCAAAAAAAAGCCGGGCCAGTCTGAGCCTGTCGTTATGCCATGCTCACACAGGTACTTGTTCATGGCCCTTTGCTGCATGTACAGTCACTGCAGCATTGCCAAAGTCGAGTTCCACCTTGTGGGCATGACACAAATCAGGCGGTTTATGGGCAGGTGAAATTCCCTTTGAATTTCAGCCAACCGAGCACTGGGTGTGTATGACCCCTGAAATGGCTACAAACTCTTCTGGCCTGCTTTAGCAGATGTTTCAATCCTGGGTACCCATTTAGGAAATGCTGCACCACCAAATTAAGGACATGTGCAAGGCATGGCACGTGTCAACATTCCCTGTCTGAGGGCGGAATGGAGGTTTGTTCCATTATCGCACACCCCTATTCTTGGCTCCAGCTGGTGTGAACTACCTTGAGGTCTGTTCCTATAGAGCTGCAAGAATCTCTGCTACGGTGTGGATCCTGTCCCCAACACACCAGCTGAAGCAAGGCATGGCACCTTTTAGCCTGACTTATTGAATAGCCCTCTGAACGCTTAGGGGGTACTTGAAGTTCATTGGACAATTCAACAGAGGGGGTAGAGCTGAAAAAGCTTGCATCATCACCAACTGTATGGAGATGCGGGGGTACAACAAGCTGCAGCACTGAGCCCTGTCCTGCATTATTCCGAGTTGCAAGCAGCGTTACCCAGTGTGCTGTGAACTAAATGTATCGTTCCTGCCAGGGGTAGCTGGGGAAATTTTAGGATGGGGTGGCACCAGACCCCGTCCTTTCTTTTTGACCCCTCATACTTCTCATAAGCCCACCCCTTATAGATTCCACCCATTGTGTTAGGAGGATACAGCCCAGCATCACCAGGAGTACCTAGCATCCATCTATCCCCCTCGCCCAATCGTGGGGCTCGCGGCACTGACAGTACCCCCCCAGGGCAGCCGGGACATCAAAGCCCCGCACTTACCCCATCTAGGAGTGGGCAAAAGGGAGGCAGCAATGTCCGGACAGCGACTTGCCTTTGGCCGTGCATCCCCCTCCTTCTCCGAGAAAGGCGTCCAATAGGATCGCATGTCTTCTCCCCCAATCAAGAAAACCAGTAACATACCCGCGCTTCTTGATTGGAAGACAAGCGGTTCAGTGTTACACATATTCATTTGCCTTTCTAAGTGCTCGTGGTGCCCCGCTCTGTGCCACAAGCCACTCTATGTTGAAGCCTATAAGAACCCAAGGCTCTAATGAGAGGATTCAAAGAAATCCCCGCCGCGGTAATTCATGCAGCCGGCATACTGAAAGAGGGTGGTCGCAGGTGGCCATGGATAGATTCATAATGAATCTATCCATAGCATATAGGGAGGTGGCGAGGACAGAGGGGGCAGTGCCTGTGCACCCTTAATGTATGGGTGGTCCCTGTCCATGCTTGCTGGACCACGTGTCAGCAGTAATGTGGCTGACTGTCTTGCCCAACAATGCCACAACATTGCCTTCCACGCAATGGTAGAGATATGGAATGGCCTTACATGAAAAGAAATAGCGACTGGAAACCTGCCATTGTGGTACAGCACATTCTGCAAATTCACAGAAAGGGGCAGAATCCACCAGGCAGAAAGGCAGAAGTTAGAGCCAGCAGCTTTGACAAGTTTACATTAAAAACACGTGGGTGGCAGGGACTGTATTTTTATTTTTTTTTGTTGCAACAGATGGGGCAGAGAAATTTGGCAGCTATAGTATACAGCTGGTGCTGTGCTGCTGGCAGATATACTGCAAGAACACTGCGCTATACCATCATCCCTGTCAGTGGAGGCTGCTGAGAGGTCATGAGGTATAGCAGGGGCAGACTGAGGTAAGGAGGGGGGACAGATTTGTGCCCTTTTGTGTGGCTATTAGATGCTCTTGCCCATGGGCTGAGTGGTGGGAGGTTAAATGCCTTGTCAAGCATGTGGTACCCAATTGGCTGGTGTTTTTGCCAAGTTTGATGTGCCTGAGACAAAATAGCAACAGTGTGATTGCCTGAACATGTACGAAAAATGGCCCAGACAGCTGTGCTGTGGGAAGTGGACCGAGAGATAACAGCTCCCCAATGTTATGGAATATGGTGGATGCTCTCTACTCTTCCATGATGGCTGCCTCGTTGGGGTTGTGCCTCACTTTCCTCCTCTGCTCTATCCAGCACCCATGTCGCATCGTCGTCATCTCCTCCATCCTCATTACCACCGGGGACAACTTGGCAATGCACTGCTGCTGGGTGAACATGAATGCCAATTTGTGTACCAGTGTTCTCTAGAGTTGAGCGGACCCAAACTGTAAATCTCGGGTCCGTACCGAACTTTGGGGTGTCCGTGACCCGGACCCGAACCCGGACATTTGAAAAAAAGTTTGGGTATTTGATCCCGCCTGTTGAATAGCTGAAGGGCAGCCAATCAACAAGCGTTTCACTGGTTTGCCCTTAGAAGCCATCACAGCCATGCCTTCTAATGGCATGGCTGTGATTGGCCAGTGCATCATGTGACCCAGCCTCTTTATAAGCTGGAGTCACGTAGTGCTGCATGTCACATGCTCTCAGGCTAGTCTAGGGAGGGGATGCTGCCGGCACTGTGAGGCACAGATTGCAGATATAACATCTCATCCTGCATTATATAATGATCTGACTGGACTAGGTAGAGTCTACTGCTTAGAAGGACAGATTATTGTTCTAAAATCATCTCCTAGTTCTATAGGGAGAGGTTCCTGCGGTTGGTGTGAGCGGTGCATTTCTTGCACAAAAATAAAAAGTGCATCTACGTTGCTGTTTTCCAAAAAAAAAAAAAAAAGAATTTATTATTCATATTTTTTTTGTATTACTAAATACTTAAATAGTGCTACATAGTACATTTGCGGGCAGAATGAGGAGAGCGTCAAATAAGGGACGTGGTCGTGGTGTTGGTGAAGCTCCTGTTGGAAGAAGGACGTGGTCGATCTGTGCCAGCTACACACACAAGTGAAACACCTTCCTCAGGTGCGAGTAGCCGACAGAACGTTCAACATTATATGGTAGGCCCGAATGCGGCTCAACGAATGGTGAGGCCATAACAAGTACAGGTGATAGTAGATTGGGTGGCTGACAATACCTCCAGTTCCTTCACATTGTCTCCCTCCCGGTCCCTTGATGAAAGCTCAGAGTTGGCACCTGAATCCCATGGCCATCTGTCTTTCACCTCAGCCCCTTGTAAATTAGCCAAGCAGTCTGAGCCCCAAGTCATGCAACAGACTCTTATGCTTTTTGATGACTCTCCTGGTGTGTTTTCCGTGGGACATCCACATAGCCCTGCTCCAGAAGTGGAAGACATTGAGTGCACGGATGAGGACATAGAAAAACAAGCGCAGCACGTCTCTGATGATGATGAAACACAGGTGTCAACTGCTGCAGCTTTCCTCAGTGTGCAGACTGACAAGGAGGGCAGTGGTGAAGCGTGGGTGGAAGATGATGTGGAGGAGGATGATGAGATCCTAGACCCCACATGCAATGAGGGTCATGCGAGTGACGTGTGCAGTTTGGAGGAAGAGGTGGTGGACGCACAGAGGCACCAGCACAACAAAAGAGGAAGCAGGTTGCAAAAGTGGAGCGAGCGTCCCCTAGACAGTACGCCTGCTACTACCCACCGCACTCAGGGACCTAGCATACCAAAGGCAGCTCAAAGTCATTCCCCCGCGTGGCAGTTCTTCAGACAATGTGCTGACGATAAGACACAAGTGGTTTGCACGCTGTGCAATGATAGCCTGAGCCGGGGCATAAATGCTCTAAGCCTGAGCACAACCTGCATGATCAGGCATCTAAATTCTAGGCACAAGCTGCATTGGAATAATTACCTCAAAATCCAAGAAAGGTCTCGGCCTCCTCCTGATTCCTCTTCTGCTGCTGCCTCTGCCTCTTCCTCCACAATGACAGTGTCACCTGCCACCCAGCAAACAGAGCATGTGACAGCAATGCCACCATGTCTGCCACCGTCCCCAAGTATTTCCACATGATCCCATGGAAGCTTACAGCTGTCCATCTCCCAAACACTGGAGAGAAAGCGGAAGTACCCCCCTACCCACCCACGATCCCTGGCCCTGAATGCCAGCATTTCAAAATTCCTGGCCTTTGAAATGCTGTCATTCCGTCTGGTGGACACGAATAGTTTTAAAAACCTGATGGCGGTGGCTGTCCCACAGTAACCGGTTCCGAGCCACCACTACTTTTCCAGACGAGCCATCCCTTCCCTTCACAAACAAGTCGGTGACAAGATCAAGTGTGCACTTCGCAACGCCATCTGTAGCAAGGTCCACATAACCACTGATACATGGAGCAGTAAGCACGGGCAGGGACGCTATATCTCGCTAACTGCACACTGGGCAAATGTAGTGGTGGGTGGGCCTGAGGCGGTTAACCATTTGGCACATGTCCTTCCACCACCGAGGATTGCAGGGCATTTCTCTTTGCCTCCTCTACCACCTCCTCATCCGCTCAGCGTAACACCTTCACCACCAACTTCAGCACATCCAGGGGGAAACGACAGCAGGCTGTTTTAAAACTGATATGTTTGGGGGATAAACCCCACACTGCGCAGGAGCTGTGGATGGGCATTGAACAACAGACCGATGAGTGGTTGTTGCCACTGAGCTTCAAGCCCGGCTTGGTGGTGTGCGACAATGGGCGAAATCTCATAGCAGCTCTGGGCCTAGCCAGTTTGATGCACATCCCTTGCCTGGTGCATGTGCTGAATTTAGTGGTACAGAAATTTCTAAAAAACTACCCGGATATGGCAGAGCTGCTGCAGAAAGTGCGGGCCGTCTGTGCACGCTTTCGGCGTTCTCACCCTGCTGCTGCTCGCCTGTCTGCGCTGCAGCGGAACTTCGGCCTTCCCGCTCACTGCCTCCTATGCGACGTGCCCACAAGGTGGAACTCCACCTTGCACATGCTGGAGAGACTGTGCGAGCAGCAGAAGGCAATAGTGGAGTTTCAGCTATAGCTCGCACGGGTCAGTCGCTCTGCGGAAACACCACTTCACCACCAATGAGTGGGCCTCCATGCGAGACCTGTGTACCGTATTGCGGTGTTTTGAGTACTCCACCAACATGGCCAGTGCCGATGATGCTGTTCTCAGCGTTACTATCCCACTTCTATGTCTCCTTGAAAAAACACTTTGGGCGATGATGGAAGAGGACGTGGCACAGGAGGAGGAGGAAGAAGGGTCATTTCCACGGTTATCAGGCCAGTCATTCACAAGTGGCTCGGAGGGGGGGTTCCGGCACCAGCATAGGCCAGGTAAAAAATATTCAAGCCAGGGCACAGTTCTGGAGGATGATGAGGAAGATGAGGATGACGACGAGAACGAGGAGGACCTGCAGCAGGGTGGCACCCAAAGCAGCTCGTGGGCATCACTGGAGCGAGGCTGGGGGTATACGGAGGACACAGATGATACACCTCCCACAGGAGGACCGCTTGTCTTTGCCTCTGGGCAGCCTGGCACACATGGCCAACTACATGCTGCAGTGCCTGCACAAAGACAGCCGAGTTGCTCACATTGTAACTTGTGCCGATTACTGGGTGGCCACCCTGCGGATCCCAACGTGCCGTCCTTAATTCCCTCACTGGAGCGTGAGAGGAAGATGCGCGACTATAAGCGCACACTGGTAGACGCGCTGCTGAGGGCATTCCCAAATGACACCGGAGGCTCAGTGGAAGCACAAGGCTAAGGCGGAGGAGGAAAAGGCCGCCAACGCAGCTGTGGCACCGCCAGCACCTCAGAAGGCAGGGTTAGCATGGCCGAAATGTGGCAAAGCTTTGTCAGCAGCCCGCCACAACAAACAGCACCACCAGCTGATAGGCAAGGTCTTAGCAGGAGGCAGCATTTCAGCAACATGGTGGAACAGTATGTGTGCACACGCCTACACGTACTGACTGATGGGTCTGCCCAATTCAACTTCTGGGTCTCCAAATTGGGCACATGGCCTGAGCTTGCCTGCCCTGCAGTCAGTGTATTGTCTGAACGTGTGTTTAGCACAGCAGGGGGCGTTATCACAGACAACGTGGACAAGCTAACGTTTATTAAAATGAACCAGGCATGGATCCCACAAGACTTGTCTGTACCTTGTGCAGAACAGACATTTAGACCGGCCTCACACAGCCATTGGTATACTTGTTTTTTTTTAATATGCCTCAATATTTTGGGGGCTACCCCAATTAGAAAAGAAGAACCAAAGAACAAAAAGTGTTGGATACCTCCTTCTCCTCCACCACTTCCACCTACACTGCCACGGTCTAGTCAACCTCTAGGCTCCTACTCCACATCCACCCCCTTCCCATTTTTATTTGATTTTAAGTTATTTTCCCTATCCCCATTTTTTTGTAGGGCACTTGTCCTACTCTTACCCCCATTTTACTTCATTTTGCAACCCTCTAGCACTTGCCAGGACTTTTTTACAGCCATTTTTGTGCCAAAAAGTTCGGGTCCCCATTGACTTCAATGGGGTCCGGGGTCAAGTCGAATACCGAACCCAAACTTTTTTGCGAAGTCCGGCCGAACCTGAACATCCAGGTGTCCGCTCAAGTCTAGTGTTCTCCCCTCTTTGTAAGCTCATGTTCTGGCCTTCTTCAACCTCAGAACCAACATCTGAATCGAGTAATGGATGTGCATCGTCAAGGAGCAAGTGGCTGATGCAGTGTTCAAGTAACTCATCTCCATGGCTGATGAACGTGTAGAAAATTGCTGGACAACCACACTCAGTTGAACGCCTTTATTGAAACTTCATAAAATCATGAAGGAATACAGGAGATCAAACAGCTTGGCTTTCACACCATGAAATAGGAGTGTTTAATCATAGCCTTGGTTATGATTACACATTCATCTACACGTTCATCCCTGATGCAGAGCCGCACCTTTGTTTATGGAGTTGGAGCAGAGGTAATTGGATGCTGACTAGCCTGGAGCATTCTACGTTTAGCCTGTCCTCCATGGCTGATGTTGAGGCTATGACAGGAATAGATGTGGACAAGGAGGTAGCTGCAGAGAATACACACTAGTCTCTGCTTGCGTGACAGAGGATGAGGACGGTTAAGTAAGTCAGTCCACCACCACTTCTACATGCTGTGGCTGGATAGCATGGGCAACATCACTAAACAGGAAATGATGCCCTGCCTGAGGACTGACCATGTCCACCTGTGCCTGTGGACACATACGCTGCTGGCCCTCTTACAGTACCATGGGAATGTTGGCCTCTCAATGTCCTCCCAGACATGATGGGGGGTGGTGCTTATTAACAAAATGTTATAAAAAGATATGGAAATGTGTACATGGATATACTTTAATCAATGGAAAGTGGTGTTTGGTGCACTTTAATTTGAGTACTCACTACACAGACACACTCCACAGATACAATACACTGCGTCAAATGTGCAGTAATGCTCACAAATATACTACGTTAAACTTGCAGTAAAGCACAGAGCTATATGGCGTCAAACTTGCAGTAACGCAATGAAATATACAATGTTAAATGGTCACTACACTGACACTGTCTGAACTGTCCTTAGCTGCACACTAATGCAAAGATGAATGATGGTCGTCACTACACTCACACTATCCCTAAATTGACATTTAACTTATATTCTACACTGACAATAGAATCACAATAGCACATTGTCTAATAGCACTGAACAGAGCCCTGTTCTCTCTCCATGCCGATATCACACTGAAAATGACCGCTTTTGAGAAAACACTTTTATATTGTGGGGCGGGACTAGGAACAATGAGCTATGATTGGACACTGTCATGATGACTCTATCCAATCATGGCTCTGACAGTGTTCTGTGTCCTGATTGGGCAAAGCTTTCGCTGCTTCAGCCAATCAGGGCTTTCAATGCCGTATTCAACTCGAACATCAGGGGTTCGTCCGTCCGCGCCATTGCGAACATTATGGGGTGTTCACGTGAATTTTGCGTGCCCCATAATGCATTCCAATGGTGGCAGAATGCCGCCCGCTGATTGGCCAAAGAATGCACATGACCTGCATGCTTTGGCCAATCAGCGGGCAGCCTGCTGTGAGAGCTATGATTGGCTAAAGGCAGGGTGCCTTTAGCCAATCACTGCTCAGCAGCCTCAATCCACTCCTCACACTATATAAAGCCGCTTGTACAGCGGCTCTATGTAGTGTGTGTTGGCGGTGGTGCTGGAGTGATTAGATGCGGATTGCATGCAGTTTAGCTAGATAGTGAATTGTGGAAAAAAAAAAAAAGATAGATAGGGTCACGCTTGTCCTTCTTTTCTGCTGGTGAACGTGCTATTAAGCCACAACATGCAGAAGAGTTGGTGGAGTGGATAACAAAGCCGTCCTCACCCTCCGTCACCCAGGCTCGTACAAGTTTGCCTTCCCATGCATCTGGCAAAAGGGGCCTATACCACCGGATCTTTGTCCTGTTACATCTTCTGTAGCCCCACCATCATGCACGGAGGAGTCACCTGAGTTATTCAAACATAGTGTCTGTTACAAGCTGATGGAGGATGCACAGCAGTTTGAAGGCTCCGATGATGGTTCCCAGGTTGAGGAATGGAGTAGCGTGAGCCTAGAGACCGGGGGTACCGCAAAAGGACAAGAAACTAGCAGTAATTTTCCCCCAGCTGCAGCATACTGCCAAATTTGCTCCAGTGACGAGGAAGGAGGGGATGATGAGGACACAGACTGTACTTGGGTGCCTGAGAGAAGAGAGGAGGAAATTGAAGAGGAGGAGGAGGCCCAACTCCAACAAGGCAGGATGTCCTCCAGGGGCCAGCTTAAGGGCAGCTGCCCAATTGCATCAGACCACAGAGTTCCACAGGTGCAGGGTGCTGCTGCCTCCCCACCAACTTCAAAAATTTCTTTGGTGTGGGCATTCAGCACATGTGCAGTAGATCGCACTGTTGCCATTTGCAATCTATATGTCTGAAGCGGGTCAAGCGTGGCCAGGACTCCAGCTGCTTGGGCACTACTGTCTTGACAAGACATATGATGACCAGCCATGCCGTCCGTTGGCAAGAGTACCTGAAAAACCCACACCAAATAAAGAGACTTCTCCTTGCTCCTCATTTGGGATCTCAACCCCTACTATACCTGCAGTCCTCTTCAAAACCTGCACTGAGAGGAATGAAGGTGTAGCAATGTGTGCCACAACTAGTACTTGCAGCCCATCTGCTAGCAGTACACCACCAGGCAAATATCCCTACCCCAGTTGCTGAACCATAAAAAGAAATACTGTCCCAGCCATCCACATGCTCAGCGTCTTAATGCTAGCTTGGCCAAATTGCTAGCACTCCAACTGCTGCCTTTTCAGCTGGTAGACTCTGCCGCCTTTTGTGAAATGTGCTGTCCCACAGTGGCAGGTTCCCAAAACACATTTATTTTCACAAGGCCATTCCAGCTCTCTACTGTCATGTGAAAGGCAATGATTTGGCCTCGTTGGACAGTGCAGGGTTCATATTACTGCTGATTCATGCTTCAGCAGGCATGGTCAGGGACCTTGCCTTTCCTTCACGGCGCACTGGGTAACTGTGCTGGCAGCTGGGAAGGATGCAGGTCAGGGTTCAGTCTTGGAAATAGTTCCGCCTCCAAGAAACTGGTGGTGATTTTGCCATCCGCCTCCTCCACCCCTCCTCTTCTTCTACCTCTGTGGCCTCTTCTGCATTATTGTCCTCTGATCCTGCAGTGCTCCCTAAGCGTTCAAGGGGCTATGCAAGCAGTCAGGCTAAAAAATGCCATGCGGTGCTTGAGTTAATCTGTCCTGGGGATAGTAGCCACACTGGGGAAGAGATTCTTTCAGCTCTGCAGGGACAGGCTCAGAGGTGGTTGATGTGATGGCAGCTTGAGCCAGGAATGGTTGTATGTGACAATGGCACCAACCCTCTCTCTGCCCTCCAACTGGGACAATTGACACATGTTCCATGCTTGGCACACGCCTTGAATTTGGTGGTGCAGCGTTTCTTGACCAGGTACCCAGGCTTACCAGATATCCTGAGACAGGCCAGAAAAGTCTGTGGTCATTTCCGGCGTTCATACAATGCCAGTGCCCGGCTGGCTGGCATCCAGCGGGAATTCAACCTGCCCAACAACCGCCTCATTTGTGACATGCCCTCCAGGTGAAACTCAACATTGGCAATGCTGCAGCGGCTGCACGCACAGCAGAGGGCCATCAATGAGTACCTCTGAGCATGGCACCAGGATAGGCTCAGGGGAGCTTGGCTTTTTTTCACCACATCAGTGGCTAATGATCAAGGATGCATGCACTGTCCCGTCACCATTTGAGGAGGCCACAAGGATGGTGAGCAGCGACAATGCATGCATCAGTGAAACTGTCCCACTAATCTTCCTTCTGGAGCCCACGCTTCGTGGAATCATGGACAGGGCACTTGAGGCAGAACAGAGGGAGGAAGACGACTACCTTTCCGCTCAAGGTCCCTTTATGCAGAGAGTACTCTTGCAGAGCCACCAAACACACAGGAGGAGGATTGTGTCAGCATGGATGTGAAGTATAATATGCAGCAGTCTTCAAGGGATCATGGTTTTCGGGCCCCAGAAACCCGAGGAGGTAGTTCCTGATGTCATCCTAAGATTCGTGATATCAAGGAGAGGGATCATTACTGGCTGGCAATCCTTCTTGATCCACGTTACAAGGGCCAAGTTGCAGAACTCATTCTGCCTGCGTAGAGCAGTGGTTCTCAACCCTGTCCTCAAGTTCCCCCAACAGGCTATGTTTTGGGAGCTTCTCAGATAAAATAGCTGTCCAAAATACCAAGCCATTGACTCTGATTTAAGGCACCTGTGCAAGATAAAGGAAAACCTGAAAACACAGCCTGTTAGGGGTACTTGAGGACAGGGTTGAGAACCACTGGCATAGAGGATGAAAAATCTTCAGGATACCTTGAAGAAAAGTTTGTGCAACACCGCCTCTCTAGGCCTTGGCAGGTTACAATGTCCCGGTGCTGGTCCTGGACAATGTGTTTCTGAAGCTTTGATCGTTCAGATGCAGAGTGGTGGAGAAGGTGGCCGCCTGAGCGATGCCTTTAAAATAATTTTCAGTCCTCGGCACCCAGGCCTGATAGGTTCAAGCAACCATCGTCAGATTCTGCATTATATGGTGCAGAAATATATTGGGGCAAGAGTAGACTTGGAGACCTTTCCAACTGAGCATCCACTTAGTTACTGGGTCTTGAGGGTGGACCACTGGCTGGAACTTGCTCAATATGCAATTGAGCTACTGGCCTGTCTCCTGCATTGAGCGTGCTTTCTGAATGGACATTCAGTGCTGCTGGAGGGTTAGTAACCGATCAACGCGTGCGCCTGTCCACAGACTCGGTTGATAGGCTCATATTTATAAAAATTAATCAGTCCTGGTTCAGTAGCTATCAAGCCCCTGATGCTGATGCAACTGATTAAATTTGCTAGGGATCTGGAATCCCTTGAAGACTGCCATGCCACTGCTCCTATTCCTCCTGTCCATGATTTAGAAAAATATTTTGTATTTAGGGCACCACCAACACCCAAGGCCCAATTTTTTCTCCACCTGGTTTACAGGGGCATGTCATAATTTTTAAACTAATTTAAAACAGCAGGGCCTGTTCCTGCGTCCGACAAGAGTAACTGCAAGGGGTTACAGTGTTCTGGCAACGGCAGCCCCCGAAAGTCCAATTCTTTGCTACCTGCTTGACTGGGGGATTTCGTCACAATTTTTTAACTAATTTACATCAGGCCCTGTTCTTCTGTCCAAGAGTAACAGCAAGGGGTTACAGTGTTCGCACCCGCTCCCCCCCATCCTAACCGGCCAGGGCTGCATGTTCAGATAAGGGTCTGGTTTGTAATTTAGAGGGACCCCCACGTCAATTTAAGAAAATTTGGCGTGGGGTTCCCCATTAATATCCAAACCAGACCCCAGTTTGGACTGGGGAAGGGGGGACCCCACACACTTTTTTTCAGCGATTTTTTTTTTTATATTGCCGGTAGTCAGCAATACATAACAGCTGCAATTTTAAATGACAATTTTTCCTATGGAAATGTCATTTTGCTCTGGCTATGTTCTACACCTCACAGAGATGTGCCCTTTTACAGACAGACTAAGGACACCCCCCAGACACAATATTTAAAGAAATTTTTCTTTTTTTTCACCTTAAGAATTATTAAAATCACTGCTCCTGAAAAAACTTGATTTAAAAACTTTTTCTTTTCATTGATGCATGTCCCCTAGGGCAGGATCCGGGTCCCATACACTTTTTTAGGGCAAAAGCATTGCATATAAGCCTTTAAAATTAGCACCTTTGATTTTTCATGTTCGGGTCCCATAGACTTTAACAGTGTTCGGATGTTTGCGCAAGCTTTTTACATGTTCTGGTGCGAACCGAAGCGGGGGAGGGGGGGGGGGGTTCGGCTCACCCCTACTGAACAGTATGATTTCTGTTGTACTTATTGCTGGGTGTAATTGACAGTATATGCTGTCATTTGGTATGTATAACCTTTGCTGAATAGCACTTCTTGATCTGTGTGCTGGGAGTAGTTCTATATTTCTACTTAATCTTTATGAATATACAACATTTTTGGAAATGTGACATCCTATTCACCTGCCTGATCAAACTAACAACAAATAGAGGAGTATATTATCTAATATAATGGCCACCATGTCATACAAAATGCAGTAAAATAGGGTATTTAAAAGTATCCACCATATCAGGCATGTCAAATGTAAAAATTAAATGGTCAACACATTTTAGCGGATTTACAAAAGTAGTTGAATTCCCAAAATAATGTGAGATCTAGTCACGTTTAATCTGCAAATGAATGAAATAGATTTTCTTTTCATAAGATTGGATAAGTAAGGCCACTTTCACATGGGATTTCTGATCAGGTCCGCCTGTCAGTTTTTCAGGTAGACCTGATTGGATGCTCCATCCACTCCCATGAAGTGGCGGACATGTCCACTGGCACCCGATGAGATTCGATCCTGTCCATGAAATCCAAATGGATGGTGACCCTTTTTTGCATCCATCTGGTGGATCGGATGAAAATGGAGAGGTGGTCCATTTTCATCAGATTTTCCTATAGAGGAGAGCAGGGCTCCGACAGGTCCGTCTCTGCAGTGTGAGCGGAGACTGACCTGTCATCCGTTTGCTCAGCGGGGAGCAGGGCGGACCGTTCATGCTTATGAACCCTAAAGTGAAAATTCACACAAATTTATTGTGTGAAAAATCTCAACCTAAGCCCAGCTATGTCTGTGGAACACATCTTTCTTTATTTCATAAAATGATCACTTTGGCAATATTTATAGTAATAGCAACTTTTACCCCAGAGAAATTGACAATAAGACATCCCCTGGGGTATTATGGAAGGACATGGAGTCTTTTTCAACTAAAGTAGTGCTGAGGCCTCTATTAGTTTAAATACATAAAACACAGAAAACATACTTTGGAACATGAAAAGAATCTGTGTGTTTAAGGTGCTACCACATTATTTGGCTTTTCCCCAACTTGACGTAATATATGAGTTCCAGAGAGATTACAATTTTTATTTTATAAAGTACATCTGTCATAAGAGTTCAAGAAATAAATATTGGGGGTAATATTAGTACAATTCTGAAAATGCTGGTTGCCTGGCTGTGTTTAATACGTTTTAGGTCATCTACCTAGAACATACATAAGGGAAATGTGCCACAGTTGCTTATCTTTATACTTGTCCCAGATCAGGGACTCAAAAACACGGAAGCCAAAGCATCAGGCTAGGAACCTAAAATTCTCAGTAAGATCAGCAATAGTGGCCTACATCATTGCCTCCCAGACCCCATAGCATGAAAGATACACCCAATCCAAAAAACCCAGCTTAATATACCTACAGCAGAGTATCACTGCAACTGTATCATTTAACATTTGCTGCTATTCCTGATCCATTCATTTTTCATTTGTTCACTTATGGTCAGATAAGGGTCCTTTTTCTTCCTTTGTACTGCACAGCTTTTTCTATTATGACATTCTGAAGCATATTTATAAACCAGCGAATGTGATATTCTGAAGGGGAATTGATTGCTAATATAAACCACATGAATCCAGAAGATAAACCTGCAGTGAATGTTTGAAAAACGTATTCTCAAATAGGCCTCATTTCACTAGAGTTGGGGAGGGGAGCGATACCC
>BLSH010363791.1:168955-179915 GCA_018402905.1 Glandirana rugosa | reverse complement strand
ATTGGCAGTGAAGGGGTTAACCTGCAGGGGGCAGTGAAGGGGTTAACTATGTTCCCTGGGTGTGTTCTAACTGTGGGGGGGGGGGGTGGGGTTGACAGGGGCATGACAGATCTAACTGATCCCAGTGACAGGGATCAGTAGATCTTGCATGCCCCCCTCACAGAACGGGGAACCGCCGTGTTTACTTCGGCGGTTCCCCGTTCCTCCTGTCTGTAAGGAGATCGCGGGTCTCCGGCGGACATCGGGTCCGCCTGACCCGCGGGCGCGTGCGGCGCGTGCACGTGCCGCTCGCGCCCGCGGGAGCGCGCCCAGCACGAGCCGAATGGGAGGACGTCTATTGACGTCCTCCCGGCATTTTAGAGCCGCGCTGTAGCCGTCATTCGGCTATAGCGGCGGCGCGAGGAGGTTAATAAGGCCTGGCAAAAACTTGCAATTCTGCTTAAAAAAAAAAAAAATCACTTGAAAACATGACGTTTTGGTGTGAACGTAACCTCTAAAATAAAACAAAGGTATTTCATGTTCTTTTTTTTTTGTTGTGTGAGGTAGAGGGTAGGTAGGTGAAGGTCCCCTTTAGGTAACATGTGCATTAGCGTTAGGGTTGCCACATCATCCCTTTAATCCAGGACACATGTGAATCATACAGGTTCTGAGACCAATTTAATGCAGATAAGGCACCAAGTGAGTTTAATTACCACTTTAATTAGCCACAGAACCTGTGTAATTAATATGTGTCCTGGATTAAAGGGATGATGTGGCAACCCTAATTAGCGTGCATAATAAAATGCTACATTTTACTCTTCAGGATAGTTCAGGTCTAGCTCTGACAAGGAGCAGTGTGATTTGGGTTTCAGTGTGTTGCACTGCTTGTTTCACTGATGTGATGAAATGCAGTGCAATATTCTGCAATGAACATCACACCAGCATGGTGGTGTGAACTGGGCACATAGAAAACAATTGCTTATCCAGTTGCAGATAAACATAGGTCACTGCATGTAATGAGAACAAGTCAAAAATTTCAAGCAAAATAAAAAAAAATGAAGAAGAACTGCGGACAGGTGGGATAATTGCCTCTTCCAGCCTCTCAACATTTTTGTACACTGAGCCAAGCATGTGCTTCTCAATGTACATTCACTGCATGACTGTGCCAAGACAAAGTAACTCCTGTACTCCTGGGAGTTAGGTCATCCCAGCTTGCTAAAGCATCATGGCCACAGCATATGTACACCACACATTCAAGTGAATAGGAATGTGCTGCAAATGTGTGCAATGCTCATTGTTGGGATACAATGCTGTGACATTTTTAGGGTTGAAACAGGCAAAGGGGAGGTGTCAAATTGTCTCTTCAGTGCCAAACACCTCTGAAAACTGTTGTGAATAAAAGTCACTTTTCAGCAGTGTTGCTGCATGACTATACATACCTTTTTTTTCCTAGAAAGCAACTGGACGCAAGAAATAGTATAAGGTCTTGTTCCCATGGGGTGCACTAAACTGATGGCCTGTGGAGTAGTGTCTGTGGAGTCGTTGCATTCCAGCTGACATCAGTGGGACGCATGAAACCACTTGTGCATCTCTGTGAGTTTAGTATACGCTTTAGTATACCACGTGTGAACAAGACCTTAACTGCTGCATTTCAAAGAAAATGTGTAAATGTATGTCTGTTCATACTATGCTGTGTATTAGCCTAGGGTAATTGCTGCACCTGCCTCAGTAATAAAGATGGGCCAAATGACCCCCTGTTCTGTTCGCTGCAGAAGTTTGGAACTGAATAACGAACTCCATTGAAGTCTATGGGAACTGAACTGGAAAAATTAAAAACACCCATTTTGAAGGCTTATATGCAAGTAATTGGGCACACAATAGTTATGGGAGTCCCGGTACTGCCCTGTATGAATGAAAAAAAGTTTGTAAAAAACAAAATTTTTAAATGAGCGGTGATTTACAGATGCTTGAAGTGAAACCATCAAAATGAGAAATAACAATAAAAATGAAAAAAACCATGACATTTATAAAGCCAAAAAAAAAGACATTTTCTATTCAAGCTTTCGTTATTTTATAAGCAACAGCTTGGGGAGCCAGTCTGTATGATGAGTCCACAATTTAGTGCACTCAAAACAAGATTAGATTTTTTTGGATAAATTCTGGTGGCTCTTTCGCAGACTTTGGATAGAAGTCACAGGTGTGGAAAAATTGGGCTTTGGGTGTTGGGGGTGCTTCCACACCATAACCCTGTAGATTTACTCTTGACGAAAGCGAGAATTGACCTTGCTGTCAAAAAGTGCAATGTTAGGCACCTGTCAAACAGGTGCAGAAAAATTGGTCTTTGGGTGTTAAGTGTGCCCATGACATCTATACCCAAAAATTTCTTCCAGATGAAATCAACACCCACAAAGATAGGCAGGCTATATAGACTTTCAGAGATTTGAGATCCAGAAAGCACTTAACCAGTGACATCAACATCAGGGGCTGGATAGCCGCTGCTAATCCGTAACTCATTCATTTTGATAAATGTCAGCAGGTCCACGGAGTCTGTGGACAGACGCGCTATCTTATCTGCCATAAAACCTCCAGCAGCACCGAATGCTCCAGCATCTCTACTGCATACTGGGAAAGTTCTGGCCAATGGTCTAATTCTAATGACCCAGTAACCAAGTGGATCTTCAACTGGAAAGCTCTCAATATCTGTTTTTGCCCCTAGGTAATCTCCCAGCATATGATGAAGACGCTGCTGAGGGGATGTGGAAGTTGACAGCCCTGGGCGCCGAGGACTAAAAACATTTTGAAAGGCATTACTGAGGCAGCCCCCTTCTCCACCATTCCTCTCTTGACCAACAGAAGCCGCAAAACTACATTTTCCACCAGACTGTATGCAACCTACAAGAGTTGGGAAAGGCGTTACATAAACTCCTCTTTAAGGTGCCCTACAGAGATTTTATCTTCTGTATACTTCTTTAGATCCTTGCCCATATACATACCAAACCATTACTTCAAAGCCTTGTAAGGTACCATTCAGAAGTTTTTATGGCAAGGGAAAAGGGGCAGATGCCCACAGTCAAGCCTAATCAAACACAAATCTGTAGGTGGTGCAGGTCTTTTGGACCTAAAAGACTACTATTGGGCTACTGTATTAGACCAACTTAAACACTGGTTTCCTCACAATAACCACTCTCCTTGGGTAGAATTAGAGGCATCCAATAGAGACTTATACCTGTTCCTCCTGAGTGACAGCTCGCGATGAAAAGAACTTTCACCTCTATCCTTGCCAATGCAGGCTTAATTTTTGGCATGGAGAAACCTAAACTCCTCCAAATTGGAAAAAGAAGCACCCATTACCCTCCTCATTCCAATACATATCTGTGTTCCTAATTCCGTCTCTTACTACTAAAGCTCTAACCCGATATGGTATATCAGAAATATCTGACCTCCTGAATGGAGACATCCCCCTTAAATTGGAACAAAAGTACTGCACACCTGCCCAACTAAGATTTACGTGCCTTGGGGGTGTGCCTGGATGGCATGGAGTGAGGACGTGCGAGACCGAGCTCAGAAGAACCGGAACATATAAAGCACAGCCCGAGCCCTTTACTCCACACACTCCTAGCAGCAGACAGGCCTCAAAGATGGCGGCCACATGGAAGCAGACAGTGCCTGGCCCACAAGCATGCGGAGGAGACTCAACGGGACCTTCGGCAACCCCGCAGGTGAGAGGACTTAGCCCCACCACATCATTACTCTCTACAGGCCGTTCATCCCCACAATCTAAACTAGATGCCGCCGACAGCGACTGGGACCTCAGGGAGCATATCAAGGCTCTC
The DNA here is from genome assembly GCA_018402905.1 of Glandirana rugosa. Lineage (NCBI taxonomy): Eukaryota > Metazoa > Chordata > Amphibia > Anura > Ranidae > Glandirana > Glandirana rugosa. Next base: position 176,103 of record BLSH010363791.1, on the reverse strand, counting down.
CCCACCAAGTCTGACATACAGCAGCTATCATGCCAGAAGGCAATCAATAGCCTGAGAGAGGACACTGTAGCATTGGGGAATAGAGTGGAGGCCCTGGAGGGTGGCCATGACAAGGTTCTAAGGACTGTGGCTGCACTTAAAGACACATCCAGACACCATGAAACAGATCAGGTGAATAGGGATCGCAGACAGAATATCCGCATCTGCGGCCTGCCCGAAGCTACACGTGCATCAGATTTGCTGCCATCTGTAGAAGGCCTATTCCAACAAATCCTAGAGCCGGCAGCCCCGGGTTCAATTGAAATTGGCAGAGCACATCGGGCCTTGCTGCCTGTGCCTCAGGACATAGACAGGCCCAGGGATGTGATTTGCAAACTGCATAAGTATTCCTTAAAAGAGGCTATAATGAAAGCTGCAAGAAACTCCCAGATGATCGACTTTGATGGGGCAAGTATTTCCCTGCACCCTAATGCAGAGGAGAGCGGTGCGCCCCCAACTGGAAGCTTTGCGCACGGTCGGGGTCACCTACCGATGGGGCTTCCCTTTCCGTTTGACAGCCACCAGACATGGCAAAACAGCACACCTCCGGATGAAGGATGATCTGGCGACCTTTGTGGAAACTTTAGAGTTACCACCCATGGATTTTCCAGACTGGAGGCTAAATACCGCTACCGCAACGCCAGGATGCCTGGCACACTGCTCCGGCCGGATCCCGCAGATGCGACAGGCAATGTCGCCGCAACCGGAGTGCTTTCTCACATTTACCTTCCTAAAGAAATTTCCCCACTGTGGGACAAATAAAGGTTTATCTTATCTTATCTTAAGTTGTTTCGGACTTCAGCCGCTTATGAGGTACTTTTAGTGGATAAGCGTTAGACCTGAAAGGGTCGGTCCGGGTAACTTTGAGATGGAGACTGGTGGGGTGCATTTTGCAGGACACCCCTGCTGAAGTGATAGAACGGCCAGTTTGTAGGCTCGTTCCACAGCCTTGACAGCCACACCTGCCAGTAACTCCACCTGTTGTCCATGGAATACCATTGTCTGGGCCGCCTGCCAGGTCCCATGAAATTGGTCATATTGTCTTCTCCCTTTACCACCACTGTACCTTAACCATACCGCACTGTCCCGGGGAGTCCCTGGGTCCCCGGCCATGCTGACAGACAAGTCTCCCGCAATAGGCGTGACCCCGATTTTGGGGTACTATGTCCCGCCATTGGGCGGACAGAGAGTTTTCCTCCCCGGAACCCCGCTCTCCTTAGTTGAGTCCACTCCCTGCCCCTTTGGGAAATGGGGTGGACTCTGTCCTATTTTTCTGTTCTTTGTTTTTTTGTTAGTTGGAAAATTTTGTGAAGCTGCATGTTATTTATGTGTATGTTTATGTGATGGGCCAGCTCTGGATCGTATCAGTGTTAATGGTACAATGGGTTGGCATGATGTTTTATCATGGGTGGGCTCTCTGACAATACTGTCCTACAATATTAGAGGCCTATGAGTCCTTCTAAGAGGGGGCATCTCTGGCAGGAACTGCGCCATCTGAGATCAGATGTCGCCTTCCTGCAGGAGACGCACTTTACGGCCAAATCTACTCCCCGTCTGCCATTCACGATGCATGACCAATGGTTTCATAGTCTGTCTCCGGTGCCTAAGGCCAGAGGAACCGCCATAGCTATTAGGAGATCATGCCCATTTAATTTAAGAGCGAGTGTGAGTGACCCCGAGGGGCGTTATGTATTTATTAAGGCATACATTGAAGGACAGACTTCTTGGCCAACCTCTACGCTCCTAACGTACGTTCGGCTCATTTTCTCTCCACCATGCTCAAGAAGACAGCAGGATTCAGTGAGGGCCTTGATACATCGTCCGGGAGGTCAGCCATCTTGTTCAGGGTGATTAAACATGTCAAACCAGTAATTAAAATGCTAGAAGAAATTCTTTCAAAAATGTATTGTTATTGGCAGGACATAGAAATTCTTTTAAAAAATATATATATATAGAGCTCTGGTTGTATGGACTTGGAACACATATACAAAATATCATACACAGTAATTCTAGCATATCAGAGAGGTAACATACTGTACAGCCAAGATGGCTGCATGTCCCCAACGTGTTTCAACCATACAGAAAAGTGTTGGTCTTCCTCAGGGGAGGATTGCCCTCTACAATGATATTTGAGAAAAGGTACAATTAGGTCATAAATGTAACATCAACACTCTTTACAATTACAAGAGAACCAAATACAAAAAACAGGTGCAAAAAAAGAAAAACTTACATCTGCTAGAAGTACTTGATTACAAAATACCAGTCCTGGCAGACCAGAGCATAATAAAATATCAATCTGTATAAAAAGAGGCAGCGACGGCCTGTGGTGAGCCACCCGCCAGGGACCCCCCTCAATGGCGAGGATGCTCCACATCAGCTGGAAAACTTGCGAGAAGCTACACTCTATCCCCTCATTGGAAGAAAAGAGAGGAGGTTGCGATCCATGGTGTAACCATGCCTTCTAAAATGATGAATGCAATGATAGGATTTACTATTTATTAGTGAAAATGGAGGGAAAGGTCTGGATCCCTTCGTGATATGGGTACAGAAGGACAACTAAATGTGGTAAATTTGTCCACATATCCCATATCCCCAGTAGAGGAGGCAGTCCTCTTCAGGGGATTGACATTCTGCCCCCAAGAAAACATAGACATTTTAGAAACTATAACTGACTTACAGCTGTTCGCTCATAGACTTTTATTAAAGTATACATATGCGAAAGACAACAAACAGTTCGATGACATGGATTGGTCCCAATATAGTATGCGGGAATTCAAAGCCCTCTGAGATCTAACCCTCCTATTTGAGGAAAACAATACAAATTGACTTGATTGACCAGATCAACCTTGACCAAATATTGGAAGAGGTCAATAAATCTACATTAAATCCGACAATAGTTTTCAAAAAGCCTTCGACCAAATTTCCTTAGTTGATTTCTAACCCGAACATCATCACCTTTTTGACGCAAACTCTGAAGGACATCTGCAAATTGCCATGCAAGAAATCTCTCCCAGAAAATCTCTCGGTTGAAGAGACGGCTGCCCTAGATTCCCTTGCGAACAATAAGACCATAACCATAAAACCGTCCGATAAAGGCGGCAATGTGGTATTGATGGACAATTTTTTTTTATAAAACCATGTGTGAGAACATTCTCCACAACAAAGAATGTTACAAATCAAGTCTGATCAATAAATACAATGAGGAATTTTATAACATGGTGGACTCTGCATATCATAAGGGCACCATTAATAAAGATCTGTATTAATACGTACAAACTAAATATCCTAGGGTGCTCACTTTCTACAGTCTACCAAAAATCCACAAGAACCCAATAGCTCCAACTGGGAGACCAATTGTCTCTGGCAATGGTGGAATTTCGGAAAATTTAAGCCGAGTAATTGATGCACATCTTCAGCCCTATGTTGTGTCATTACCATCCTTTGTCAAAGACACAATTAATTTCCTTAAAATATTGGAAGACCTTGTTGTACCCCAAGAGGCCCTCCTAGTCACAATAGATGTGGAGGCACTGGCTCCATCCCACACTCCAAGGGGTTGGTTGCTGTACAGCGGTTCTTACAAGGGTCCACACATTTTGAAGATCTCACTGAGTTCCTTTTGAAGGCAATGAATTACATATTGCACCACAATTTATTCATGTTTGATGGCTCCCACTACCTCTAGGTGCAATGGGGACGTGCTGTGCCCCATCCTATGCCAATCTGTACCTGGGGGAGTGGGAGCAATCCCTACTAGGTGGCGAGGGCCTCATCGAATACATGAGCCACCTTATAGTATGGCTCAGGTATATCGACAATATATTCGCCATCTGGGATGGGCCAAAGGATAAGCTTGGTGAGTTTTTGAAATCTTTGAATTTAAATTATCTTAACTTAAAGTTTACCCATGTATCTGACAAGGACACTGTCACCTTTCTGGATGTGGAAATTGGAGAGTAAACTTTATAGAAAATGTACCTCTGGCAATACGATACTGCATGCGGACAGTTTCCACCCCACTGCCCTTAAAAAGTCCATACCTTACGGGCAATACTTACGTTTAAGAAGGAATTGTTCAGATGACTTAACGTATAGAAAAGAGGTGGATCTCCTCCAAAAGAGGCTACTGAGGAGAGGATATAGTCGATCCTGCTTAAAACGAGCCTTTAATCAAGCTTCTAAGCATACTCGACAACATCTCCTCTTCCAGAAAAAATTCCATCTAACATCAAAGAGAGACGTTACAGAATTATCATGAGGTATTCTAGACAACACTCGAAGATTAGGGAGATAATTGGTAGACATTGGTAGATTCTCACCGATGATCCCCAATTACAAAGATTTTTAACACCAACTCCGGCTATCACCTATAGAAGAGCAACATCCATTAAAGATAGGTTAGTACACAGCAAGTTTAAAGATTCCTCCGAAAAATCACATTGTCCTGCTTTGGGTACTTACCCTTGTGGATACTGTGCACATTGTCACTTGATTCGAAAGGGGAAAACTATGGTGCTCCCAAATGGTGAGAAATTTCAAACTAAACATTTTGCCAACTCTCAGACACTTGGAGTAGTCTACATGATGACCTGCGAATGCGGGGCTTTCTATGTTGGCAAAACAAAGCAAGAATTCTGTAAAAGAATAGGGAAACATGTATATAGTATGGAAATTTGGAAATCGGTATCTCCTTATTGGTAGACATGTGGTGGTGCAACAGGACTACCATGTGCCTAAGGTACAGTTCTCCGTCCTTGATCGGGTTCATCCCCCGATACAAACAAGTAAGAGGCACAACACCCAGAATATACAATCCTAGAGGTGGTCTGATAAAGAGGATGTGTGTAAGCCCATAAATATTCATTTAAAATTTAAAAGTCCATATGCAAAGTTCATAGGCAAAGCCCATAAGCAGTAATCTTCATATATAATAGTCCATATCAGACTGGTGAAAATAGGGCAAAAAATGGAAAAGGTCAGGAAAGGAGAAGCAAACTGAAACGTAAAACACCAGAAGCTGCCATCCACGGTGAGCAAACCCCAACTCACAGAACCTGGAAGAAACAGAAGAGAGGAGGCGCTTCTAAGTGCAATATGCCAGTACACTTCATTAGAAAAAAGGTTAAAAACACTGACAAGATAACTGTGTAAAGAACACATCCAGCACTCCGAGTGTTTGGGTTCCTAGCCTCCTTCTGAACTACACGCCGCGAGCCGGCTTCTTCCATCATACAGCGTGCAGGACGAACGATCGTTTTGGATGACCATCGTTCCCGAAGGACTACCCGGTCGGATGGGATGAGTGTTTGGTTCCCCCTTGTATTGGATGCTGGATGTGTTCTTTACACAGTTATCTTGTGAGTGTTTTTAACCTTTTTTCTAATAAAGTGTACTGGCATATTGCACTTAGAAGCGCCTCCTCTCTTCTGTGTCATCCCCCCGATCAAGGCGGGGACTGGAACAAATCGTTGCTTCAACGCGAACAACAATGGATTTTTAGTTTACAGGCAACCAGTTTCCCTGGTTTAAACGAGTCCATCTCCCATTCCCCGTTTTTAAAGGGTTTTGCCTCTGGCAAAACACATTAAGAAAGTCTTATCCCTCTGTACCCATGTTGCAAGGTGAAACAGTACAATTGTATTTCCTATGATGCGACTATGTATAACCATTTGCCCTCTACCAGGGGGTTGGATTGATTGATTCAGGTACAGTGGCTCTCTTTTCCCCCACGGGGGTTGTGTATAATATATGTAATTCATCATACTTCTATGTACGGAATGCTAGATATAATTCGTAGTTTTCAGATTTGGCATGTGAGTGTTGTCTTTCATTGTGTTTATATCTGTGTATCCTGTAGGCAGCACTGGCTCTGAAGCCATCCTCGGGCCCTCCCCCTGCGTTGACCTGTCGGCATGGCAACTTCCCGGCCTGGGGAGGAGGGTTTTACCCTCCCTCTCCTTTTTCCTTGGTTGACCGCCAGCATTGGCTGGAAATCCACAGGGGGAGTAACCCTGGTCAGCGGCGTTGCGGCTTATCCCCACCCTAGGTATGGGGGTTGCGCATGTGCGCGCCCTTGTTCCAGTGTCATGTGACCCGCTACGTCACTGGTTCATCTGTGGGAATGACGGCGGATGCCGAGATCACTTCCGGAATGCCAGGGAACCTACACAAGTGCCGCCAATGCGGCCAGCTGTAACCATAAGCTGTTTGCGATCTGCTTTCCCTCCCTCCACCTAGTAGAGGTATTTAAATGAAAGCTCTGGCAAAGGTAAGGTATATGGGCTGTTCTCCCAATATATGTCACGATCAGCTGTAGCAGGTAAGGGTCTTTTCTTCCCAACCTTTTTTTCTTAGTGGTTTTTGTTAACCTACAAGATGGTATAGGGTCTGGGCTTTGTTACTTCTATCGGGGCATCATTGGATGGCTCTCTCCCTTAATAAGGATTTTAATCCTTATAGCGACCGGCCCCTCTCTTTCTCTTACTGAACTGGGACCACACAAGCAGGCCCATCTAACAGCAAGGGACCTGGACTTTAATAGAAACATAGAAAAGTGACGGCAGAAAAAGACTGAGTAGTCCATCGAGTCTGCCCCTTTTTATTTATTTTTTTTATATATATATTTTTTTTTACATTAACCTTGTTGTCTGACTATGGATTTATGTTTATCCCAAGCAGGTTTGAAGCCATTTACTGTTGACTGTCTCACAACCTCTGTTGGTAGTTTATTCCACACCAACTACTAACCTTATTTGATGGTTGTCTCCAACACTCTGTCAGTTGTCATTTACCGAAGTTTGGACGAACCCTATTTGTATTTAGGTATCAGTCTGTTGTTCCAATTACATTTTTTTTTATATATATATTTTTTTTATTTATTTTTCCCCGTCTGAGCTACCTGATGAGTCAGAAAAAGACGGCAGTGAAAAGATACAAAGATAATTTCAGGTCCAGGGAACGACAATCTACCCGGACGAACACACCAGGGTCAAGTCATTCTCTTTCTCTCCCCGGCCAGCGATATTCCTAATTTTAGGAATAATTCCCTCTCTCGGTAGGTTACTACGGGGCTATCTTCATTGTTTCGGGTCTGGGATATGGTAGAACAT
>BLSH010363791.1:153291-168907 GCA_018402905.1 Glandirana rugosa | reverse complement strand
CCTGGTTACACTGTTTGCTCATTTTGCAATCATCTGAAATAAGCACCCCCAAATCTTTTTCTTCTGTAGTGCTGGCTAACACTGTGCCCCCAATGCTGTACTCTCTAAGCGGATTCTTTTTCCCTAGATGCATTATTTTACATTTAGAAATATTGAACTGCAGTCTCCACTGCTTTGACAAATCTTCCAGCAATGCCAAATCATGTTCCATGTTACAGACACCTCCAGGGATATCAACCCTATTACACACCTTTGTATCATCAGCAAAGAGACATACATTGCCCAGCAAACCTTTAGTTATATCACTTACATATAGGTTGAATAGAACAGGACCCAATACAGAGCCTTGTGGTACCCCACTAGTGACTGGTCTCTGTTCTGAGTGAACCCCATTTACAACCACACTCTGGGATCTATCCTTTAGCCAACTGCATATCCACTGAACCACCCAATGATTAAGTCCCAGCTTGTACAACTTTTGTATCAGATAATTATGTGGAACTGTATCAAATGCATTGCTGAAATCAAGATACGCTATGTCCACAGCACCACCCTGGTCCAAAACACTGGTAATATAGTCAAAGAATTCAATCAGATTTGTCTGGCACGATCTGCCCTCAGTAAAGCCATGCTGCTTTGGGTCCAGCAAGCTGTGTATTTTTAGGTGATCAATGATCCTTCTTTTGAGAAGTGATTCCATTACTTTGACTACAATTGATGTTAAACTCACTGGGCTGTAATTGCCAGATTCTACCTTGCTGCCCTTCTTGTGGATAGGTACAATATTAGCTATCCGCCAGTCATGGGGAACGTCTCCTTAATCATTGGATCGTGGAAGCCCTTAGCAGTTAGGTTGACGTCGTCAGGGGCGTGGCCTAGGACGAACATACGGGCCTTATATAGGCCAATGTTAATATGACGCAGGGTGCCGGGAACGATGCGTTCCAACCTCACAGCTGAACGCGGAAGATCCGGTCCCGAGCTTGCACTCCAACCCGACCGGAACTGCTAGAGGAAAAACTTCTATTTACAATCAGGATAATTGATGCAAAATTAAAATCCAAAATTACTGCCAGGGATGCCCCCGTGTGTAATAAATATATGAAGATAACAATATATGATTAACTCTTATATATAGGGAAGTGGAGCCAAACTTCCCCATCATTTAACTTCCCACCAACTAAGTATAAAGGGGAAAGAAAAAGTCATGAAGGAGTGAGAGGTTCAAGCTTGGCGCCATCTAATGGTAAACATATAAAACAATATTGCAAATGTTATAAAACTCCATTACAAAAAGGATCTAATCTAATAGTGGCAAAAACATGTCCAATAGTTCAAATAACAATTTCAGACAAATATAAAATACCTAAAATAAAATAAATGAAATTTAAAACTAAAAAACATGTATTCTGGGTTCAAAGAATATTGGTCCAGTAACATATTAGAGAACAAATCAACATTTTCCCTCCTTGATGCAATGTTCCCTCTACTCAATATGGTATACAAGATAGCCCATTGGCATTTATTCTACTTAATGCATCTGTTAAACCAATACTGTTTGTCCAAATCTCCCAGCTTAGATCACAGACAAAGTGATCCTGGTCCCCAGGATAATAGGGCCTATTGGCAACAACAGTATGGTCATCCTGGGCAATATGGGAATCAGGGCAGGGGAAGGGGTGGGAGTGGCAATTACCATCAGTCAGGAAATTTTTTTCACAGGGACCCCTCAACCATAAAAAGACCCATAAACATAAAAGAGGGACCAGAGGGGGGAGGCGGATCCGCTCAAAAAAGGAGGCGTGTTTCAAAGACGCGGGCCTCTTTAATTTGAGCACTGCCCCCCTCTTTAATGAAGAAAAACATGTCCTTAATCAGGGATTAAAATTTGCCCCACCTAGAACCCTCGATAAATTTCAAACATTTATCGATGTGCATAAATTTATACGCAAAATGAACATAAAAAGATATATGATCACTAATCCCATGAGGCCTACCTATAGCGAAGCATTGGGGATTAGGAATACTGGACTGACTAATGCTTCAGTGTTTAATCCCCCAGGTAATATTGCCCCTTCAATATCCGTGTTTAGGGACCTTGTCCTTTTATATGATATTTTACATATTGTTGGAATTTGCAATATTGTGTCAGCAGCTTGGTTGTGTTATTGTTATTTGTCCACTTTAAAGCGCAGCAGGATACCCATTAGAATATTGTTTTAATGTCCGGTGATATGTATGAGCAGGAAGTCAAACGACAGCTAAATGACTCCCAAACATACAGGAGGCTGAAAGATAATCCTCTCTCAGTAGTGATCAATAAGCTTAATAACTTACTCAAACTAGCAAAGGACGAAGGGTTAATATCAGCTAAAGAGTGGGGTTTCCTTAAAGTAGAGACCTGCACACTTCCCACGTTCTATATAATTCCTAAACTACACAAGTATCTGACCAACCCCCCAGGGAGACCGATAGTTTCGGTGGTCCCCTGGAGAGGGTCGGTAAATTTATTGACCTACTGATAAAGGATTTAGTGCCTGACCTGCCATCCTATGTGCAGGACACACGTGATGTTCTGCGCAAATTGCGTGATGTCCGGGTCCCTCCGGGTGCCCTACTGGTGGGGATAGATGTGGAATCATTGTACACTTCTATACCCCACCAGTGGGGACTCAGGGCAGTATCTGAGTTTTTACATAGAAGATTCCCACAATACGGAGCACACAACGAACTAGTGATTGAGCTGCTGGAGTTCGTGTTGACTCACAATTTCTTCCAGTTCCTTGGTGTGAGTTATCAACAGCTCCGGGGAACATCCATGGGGGCACCATGGGCCCCGGCGGATGCGTGCTTGCACCTTGGAGCCTGGGAGGAGGAGGTTGTTCAACGGTCGTCTCTGTACCTCACCCATAAGTCTCTTCTGGGTGAGGTACATAGACTATGTATTCATGCTGTGGGGTGGCAACCAACCCCAACTGGTGGATTTTTTGGATGAGCTGAACCTTAATGAGAGAAACATCAGGCTGACATATACATGGGACAGCGAGTCACTTCCATTTCTGGACTTATGTATTAGGACAGTTGATGGAAGGATTGAGACTCAAACGTTTAGGAAAAAACGGCCGCGAATACCTTACTACAGGCCAAAAGCCATCACCCGCCTTCCCTGATGCGAGGCATTCCTGACGGCCAATTCTTACATATACGGAGGAACTGCTCAACTGAAGAGCAGTAAGAGCAGGAAGCCGAGGCAATGTATGCCCGCTTCAGGGAACGCGGGTACTCCCACAGGAGCTTGAAAAGAGCTAGGGCTATGGCTAAATGTAGGGACCGTTCGAGCCTTCTCGGGGGTTCAAGGACTCAGCCGGAAACAGCTCCTAATAAGGAAGCACCAGTAAGGATGATTACCAAGTATGGAACCCGATGGGGTCAAGTCTGCTACATTTTGAACAAACACTGGCACCTTCCTGACTAGAACACACATTTTAAAGGAAATAGTGGGAACTAGACCACAGATGGTAGCCAGAAGAGCCACCAATCTTAAAGACAGGTTAGTGCACTCAGAATATGTACACAATACGTCTAGTAACTAGTTAAAAATAAGAGGGATGAGACCATGCATGCATAGATGCGGTAGATGTAATATCTTGAACTTGGTGGATAGGACAAATACCTTCTGGAGTGCTGACCATACAAAGAAATATTCCATCAAACAATTTGTTAATTGCTCAACATCTAGGGTGATTTACATGCTCACCTGCCCTTGTGAAAAGGCGTACATTGGCAAAACCAAGAGGGCCCTAAGGACAAGGATAGGTGAACATGTAACTAGCATCAGGAAGTTTAAAGAGGGGGATGATAAACCCCTCGCTATTCATTTTGATGAATTTCATGGAAGGGATCCCTCAGGCCTCAAAGTTAAGGGCATTTATGTCCTCAACCTACCCCCCAGAAGGGGTGACTTTGACCGGGTTCTTTTAAGAAAAGAAAAAATGTGGATTTATACTTTGGACTCTATGGCCCCCAAAGGGTTAAACACTGAACTAAACTTATCAGTGTTTCTAGACCCATAGTTGATATTGAGCCCGTGGCTGAGGAAATTCTGAAATTCTGTTTTTTTGACTTTTTGATTTCTTGATTTTTGATTTCTTGAATTTTTGATCTTTTGATTTCTCAACTTCCCGGTTTATGACCTTTTGAAATTTTCGGGAATTTTTGAATTTTTTGAATCTCGGCTTTGTGGTGATTTTTGGTTTCTAAATTTCTGGGATTTCTGGGGTTTCTTGATATTCTCTTGGAGATATAGGGCATGTATAAAATGCTATTTTCCTTAATGGTATGTGGGGGTCGCTCTGTATCCAAGCACAATTTTCCCTGCAGTGATTTGGGGGATCCCCTTACCTGGATCTGTCTTGGCTAAAACTTTGAAATTTTAAAATACAATTAATGCATGTTGTATGAATGGGACGTTTCAATGGGGAAAAAGTATGGATGCCATCTGGTGGCCATTATAGTGTATTACATCAGTGAGAATCAAATATAAGGCACAATTGTCAATCCCACCCCCAGCTTTGAGGAAGTTCAGGATAGGCTGAACGAAACGCGTCAGCACGTCACTCCCGGCTGTTAGGTGATGCTAACCATTCCACGCTTCACCTAGTGACATGTGCAGCGATTGAATCTTGGTGGACGAACGACCGCACGGAGCCAAGGACAGCTTGGCAGGGACGAACGACCGCACTGAGCCAAGGGCGGCTTAATGGCCTTCCGTCCGGATGACCCATTCCCGGACGTGGAGGTGCAACACCACGGGCTTTGCTGAGAGACATCACCCCATACCATCCATGATTGTCATACGGATTGGTGAGCAGACCATTGCTTTTTCAGCATAGCTGATCCTATATATACAGGGTGTCCCAGCCAGTGGTATGGTTGCCTAGCCATTTGTATTTGAGTGATGAATTGTCGTGGTTGAAATAGGGAGGTATACTCCTGCTCCCAGAGGATCCATTAAGTCCATTGATCATTTATTAAATAAACAAGTTGTTTACGGCAGTGAGGTTCCGCTTACAGTTTCTTTTCCTCTCCTGGTATTGCACATTATCTTATTACTGAGGAACCTCCACCTTTATGTTTTAGAGGTGTGCCATCATGGGGGGACCTATTTGGGGGTTACCCATAGTGATCCCTCATGCTTAAGTAGCCAGCACGGGAGTTCTTTTTATTCCCAGGTTTTTTCACAATGTTTCTCATGAGCAGGAAATCCGAGACTACCTAGAAACATCGGCACTCCCTACTTTGTCCCCCCAGATCTTAGAAGACCTGGAAAAACCCTTCACAGAGGAGGAGATAGGAGCAGTGGTGGCAGCCCTTCCTCAGGGCAAAAGCCTTGGGCCGGATGGCTTCACTAATTCCTATTATAAAAAAAATTCATCCCCCTATTGGTGACACCCCTGTTTACCTACCTCAACTCACTTAGTGCCGCCAACCCCTTGCCATCAGAAGCCCTGCTGGCCCACATAGCTGTCATTCATAAACCTGGGAAGGACCCCCAAACCTGTCCGAACTATAGACCCATCTCCCTGTTGAACGAAGACTCCAAAATCCTGGCTAAACTGCTAGCTCTCCACCTACAGAACCATGTCGCCGGCCTGGTGCATTTGGATCAGACGGGCTTCATGGTCGACTGAGAAGCCAAAGACAATACCATCAGGGCACTTCATATCCTACACTGGGCCGGATCAGACTCCTCGAGTGGTGGTCTCTTTGGACGCAGAGAAAGCCTTCGACAGGGTAGACTGGGTCTATATGTTCTCGGTGTTGCGGGGACTGAATACTGGGATGGGTCCATGCTTTATATGGACAACCCTCGGTCAGGGTTAAGATTAATGGAGTTCTCTCAGAGCCCCTGGAGATACGGAACGGGACTAGGCAGGGGTGCCCGCTTTCACCCCTTTTATTTGCGCTGGTGCTGGGGCCTTTTCTCCGCACAATCAGAGCTAATATGGATATTGTGGGAGTCACTGTAGGGTCGACAGAACACAAGCTGTCGGCGTATGCCAACGACTTGTTGTTCTAGCTTTCGAACCCCTTGACTACCCTCCCAGTGTTAATGTCTGAGGTCCGAAAGTTCGGGTGCATTTCAAATTTTAAAAGAAACTTTGAAAAGTCGGAGCTCTTGCCTATCCACGTCCCTCCTGCTATGGCAAACTCCATGCAACAGTCCTTCCCTCTCCAGTGGTGCACTCATCGATCCCGTACTTGGGAACTCGTATCTCCGCAGACTTGACTCTTCTATACGACCTCAACTATGGCACATTGCTGATGGGGATTGTGCGTGACCTCCACACCTAGCGAGATCTGCCACTAATGTGGTTTGGGAGAATTAGTGCCCTAAAGATGGCTATCTTGCCGCAGATAATTTATCTGCTGTACACGGTACCTATTGCACTTCCAAGATTCTTCTTTCAAAAGTTACGTAAGGAATTTACAAAATTCGTTTGGCAGGGCAAACATCCTTAGACAACCTAAACTGGCCGGGGGACTGGGACTACCAAACGTCAATTTGTATTATAAAGCTGTGTCACTGGTGCGAATTTTAAATTGGCATCACAATACCCAGACTAAGCTGTGGGTCAGGCTGGAAAAGACGACAGCAGGAAGGAACCTGGCGGGTGCCCCCTGGATCCCAACCAAATCCAGGGGCCTATCAGACTGGACTTCCCCCCTGACTAGGGCTACCCTGGGTAACTGGGACAGACTCAACAAGAATGAGCAACTTGCCCCGCAGACGTCTCCCCTCGCCCCCCCTTAGGAGCTTTCCCTGGTTCCCTCCGGGGGAGGAGGGGGTTTTCTTCAACCCTGGGGTCAGGAAGGTAAGAACCATTGTGCGCGATTTGCCCCACAGGGAGTCCTGTTGACATTGCCCACTATCCAATCGACCTTCGGGACAATGCCATTTGCGGCGTGGAGACACAGACAACTAGCCAGCTTTTTTCGGACACTCGATCCCCCACTACGTCCGGCCCATTCACTCACCCTGTTCAAATCCATGTGTGTTGAGCTCCCAGATGCAGGTAATTTGCTCTCCCAAATGTATAGAATGGGAGAGAGAACTGGGTCAAGAACTGACAGATACCCAGGTGCAGCGCCTGATTAAATTGACGCATCCCTCATCGGTCAGCTCCCGTATTCAGGAATATTCATTGAAATTCACTTCTCATGGTATAGAACCCCTTCTAAGCTGCAACAAATTTTCCCCCAAACCGATGGCCGGTGCTGGAGGGGATGCGGCCAACAGGGCACGTTTCTCTATCTCTGGTGGACTTGTCCCCAAATCCAACCATTTTGGGAGGCAATTACCCCCCGGATCAAGAAGACAACCTTGAGGAGTATTGAACACACTCCCATGCATTTCTTGTTCCATGGGGTACCCTCGTCCTTCAAACAATACAAGAGGAGTGTCACACCTCACCTACTTAACGCCGCGAAAATCCTTATACCCAGGTACTGGAGACAGATGGCCTGCCCAACTTTAGCAGAGCGGAGAAGGGAAGTGGATACAATCATGGAGGCCGAACGATGGATCTTGGAGGCCAAGGGCCTTCATGAGAAGTTTAAGGACGCATGGTCAGGATGGAGATACTACTCCTAAGAGATACCCACAGAGTGAAGCTCATTAAAAATTAAGCTCTTGTAGACCCACTAGGAATGACCCATGGAATGCCAAAGTCATGCACATGAGTCACCTGTTCAGCACTTCTCTTCCCCCCTTTTTCTTCCTCTCTCCCCCCCCCCCATTTTTTTCCTTTTTATTGTATTTTGTTGTTTCTGTCCTTACTCTACCCACTCAACCATGGAGTATTTAACAATAGGAAAAGCACTGGATTAAGTTCACGGATCCTTTTTTTTTTATTTGTGAGTGCAAATCACCCATTAAGAGGTATTATGGTGAAGAGGGGCTGGGGGGGAGACTGGGGGCTGCTTGCAGGGTTGGCCCTCTGGCACCCCGCACCCAGGAGATAGATGGCGTGGGTCTGGAGGGAGATCCGCATTGGCCGTTGGACTCATTTCCCCCGCAGACCCCACAAGATGACCCCTTTGAGGTGCGTCCCCCTATAGGTCAACTGCTCTTAAAATTCTTGACTCTGAATGTTTACAACCTCCGGGTCTTTACTTTACGTGAATGGTTGTTCTAATGTTTGCTCTAAAATAGGTATTGTTGCAAACTATTGGTTGACATCGTGTGTTATTGTATATTGTATTGTTGAGTCTAATTTTGTACTGTTGAAATACTTAATAAAAAATTTCTATTACAAAAAAAAAAAGATTTACGTGCCTTAGGATACTCCACTTCCTTGCTAAACATCTCCCTCTCAAACAAAATCTCCCTCCTAAAGCCTGGAATTACTTTACCCAAGTTAAGCCCAATATCAGACGTATTTTCTACTCTACCCTCCAGTACAAGCTTACGTTTAGTAAAACCAAAGCTATGCTATTATGGGAACGAGAACTCCATATCCCTATCACTCTTTCTCAATGGTGAACCTCCATAAAATCGATTTTTAAAACCTTCCATTGCACCAACCACTCTGCGCTAGTTCTAAAAATCACCAATAGATGGTATTATACCCAGCTAAAGTGGCCAACTTTTCTCCTTCCTTATCTCCCCCTTGCTGTCGTAGTTGAGGACAGGTAGGCAGCCTTCTACATACCCTCTGGGAATGCCCCAATCTCACCAGCTTCTGGAAACAAGTCTTCCAATTACTCCCCCATTGCACTGGGATCCTTAAAAAACCTGACCCTGCCTTAGCCATACTCAACATAAGAATAGACCTATACCCAGCAGAGTTCCAATCCATGGTTACTCATATTTTGCTCGCATTCTGTCTCTTAGTGGTACAAAATTGGAAATCTAATCTCATCCTCCACCTCTCTGACGTGGTAAAGATGGTATACCAAAACTATACCTTAGAACACCCCCTGGCAATCAATGCCCTGAAATACGCCACCTTTGCCAAGTCATGGAGTATATGGAAAAGGAATAATGTGAAGTTTTCCCACTAGATTATGCAATGTAGTTGTTTCTAAGTTGTACTGGAAATCTTTGTACTCTGTACATTGTATTTTGATTTTCTTATTTTGATAAACCAATGAAAATTATTGAAAGAAAGAGAGATTTTATCTTCAGCTCCCTCTGTGGGGACGGGATGAGCTCTGAGACTTTCGCCTTGTAACGGTGAAAAGGAGGGTTGCCAACCAGTAGTAATCCTTCTCCTTCATGCCACGTATTCTCGGGTGCTTTACGAGGCTTTGAAGAATGAGGGAGCCCATGCACCGCAAGTTTGAAGAGGCATGAGAAGCAGACTCCTCAGGGTAACTGAGGATTACAGTATCTAGAACTGCCTCCTCCCAGCCACATACTACTCCCAAGGCTTCAGGATAGAAAACCATCTGTTCAACAATCCTCCTCCTCCCTCTCCTCTTGTGTGTTGTCACAAGAATGGTGTCTGCATAAAGAGAGCTTTGAGAGGATAGGAAGTCCTCCTCTTCCTCCCACTGCGATGCAGAGTCTGCTCCAGCAGGAACACAACAGGGATTGTGTCACTGATGCATGCATTGTCACGACTCACCATCCTTGTGGCCTCCTCAAATGATGACATGCATCCTTTATCTGCAGCCATTGACGTGGGGAAAAAAAGCTGAACCGGCCTGAGCCTGTCGTTGTGCCCTAGTCACACAGGAACTATTTGATGGCCTTCTGCTACATGTGCAACAGCTGCAGCATTTCCGAAGTCGAGTTCCACCTGGTGGGCATGTCACAAATCAGGCAATGGGGAATTCCCACTGAATTTAAGCCAACCAAGTACTGGTTGTGTATGACCACTTGAAATGGCTACAGACTCCTCTGGTCTGCTTCAGGTGATCTTCCAACCCTGGGTACATGTTTAAAATATGCTGCACCACCAAATTGAGTATACGTGCTAGGTATGGTACATGGGAAAACTTTCCGTGTTTAAGGGCAGACAGAAAGTTTGTGCCATTATTGCACACCACCATTCCTAGCTCCAGTTAGTGTGGTGTAAACTACGTCTGGGCCTGCTGCTGCAGAGCTGCCAGAATCTCTGCTCTGGTGTGGCTCCCTGGACCAGGGATGTCAAACTGGTGGCTCTCCCGCTGTTGCAGAACTACAAGTCCCATCATGCCTCTGCCTGTGGGAGTTATGCTTGTAACTGTCAGCCTTGCAATTCCTCATGGGAATTGTAGTTCTGCAACAGCTGGAGGGCAGCCAGTTTGACACATGTGCCCTAGACAGACCAGCTGAAACACTGCATGGCACCTTTCTGCCTGACTCATTAAATTGCCCCTTGAACTCTTAGGGGTACATGTGGTTCATGGGACAATTCAGAAGAGGAGGACATGGAGGGGGTGGAGCTGACTAATCTTGCATAATCGCCACTAGCTGGAGACGTGGTGGCACAACAAGCTACAGCACTGAGCCCTGTTCTGCATCCTTTCGAGTTGCAAGCTGAGTTACCCAGTGTGCTGTGAATGAAATATATTATCCCTGACCATGCTTGCTGGGCCACGTGTCAGCAGTAATGTGGACCTTGCAGCTGATGCCACAACATTGCCTTCCACGTGATGGTAGAGAGGTGCAATAGCCTTGCGTGAAAAGAAATAGTGACTGGTAACCTGCCATTGTGGTACAGCACATTCTGCAAATTCACGGAAGGAGGCAGAATCCACCACACCAAAAGGCAGGAGTTGTAGAGCCAGCAGCTTTGACAAGCTTGAGTTTAGACACTGTGGGTGGCAGTGACTATTTTTTTTTTTGCTGCAGCAGATAGGGCAGAGAGATATGCCTGCTGTAGTCTACAGCAGGTGGTGTGCTACTGGCAGATGTGCTGCAAGGACCTGGGACACGCTGCGCTATACCATCATCCCTGTCAGTGCAGGCTGCTGAGAGGTCATGAGGTATAGCCGGGGTAGACCAGAAAGGTGAGCAGTGAGGAGGAGCAGAATTGCCTTTGTGTGGCTTTCAGGCGCTCTTGCCAACTGGGAGTGGTGGGAGGTTAAATACCTTGTCAAGCATGTGGTACCCAAATGGTTGATGTTTTTGCCACGCTTGATGTGCTTAAGGCAAAGTTTGCAAATTTCAACAGTGCAATCAGCTGCACATGTGCTAAAAAAAGGCCCAAACAGCCGAGCTGTGGGAAGTGGGGCAGAAGATGACAGCTCCACAATCTGGTGGAATAAAGTGGCTGCTCTCTTCTCTTCTATGATGGCTGCCTCTTTGGGGTTGTGCTTCACCCTCACTTTTCTCCTCTGCTCTATCCGGCAGCCAAGTCGCGTCAGTGATCTCATCATCATCACCCCCTCCATCCTCATTGTCACTGTAGACAACTTGGCAATGCGCTGTGGCTGGGGGAACATGACTGCCAATTTGTTGTTTACCAGTGTCCTCCCCTCTATGTAAGCGTATGTCCCTACCTTCCTCAACTTCAGAACTAATATCGGTATCAAGTAATTGCTGTGCATTATCAAGGAGCAAGTGGCTGATGCTGTGTTGAAATAACTCAGCTGACTCCTCCATGCCTGATGCTGGGGCTATCACAGGAGTAGCTGTGGATAAGGAGGCAGAACAAGCCACTCTGGCAGCTGCAGTGGACTATGCACTAGCAACAGAGGACGATGATGGTTTAGTAAGCCAGTTCACCACCTCCTCTGCATGCTGTGGCTGAATGGCACAAGCAACATCACTAAACAGAGGAAATGATGCCCCGGACACATACGCTGCTGTCCCCCTCACAATGCCATGGGAACATCTGCATTTCCTTATTGGTCTCCTAGACATAATGGGGGTGGGGGGCGATTATTAACAAAATGTAATAAAGATGTGGAAATGTGTACGTGGATGCACTTAAATCAATGGAAAGTAGTGTTTCATGCACCTTGAGTATTATCTACACAGACAAACTCCACTGACACAGTGCAATATACTGCATTAAACGTACAGTAACACACTGATATATGCGATAAATGTGCACTAATGCACTGATATATACTGCAATAAACGTGCAGTAATGCACGGATATATACTGCATTAAATGAACAGTAACGCAGTGATATATACAAATTAATAATACCTAACAAATTAAACTGACACTAGTCAAAATGAATGGTCACACTACGCTCACAAAAACTGACACTAAATTAAAATTGAATGGTCACACTACACTCACACTGAACTATCACTAGATTCACACTAAATGGATGTTCTACACTGACAATAGAAGAACAATAGCTCACTAACTCACTGGTAGCATTGAACAAAGCCCTGTTCTATCTCTCTCCACGCCAATATCACACTGCAAATGGCCACTATGGGGGGGGGGAATATTTTTAAAGTCTGGGGCGGGACTAAGAGCAATGAGCCAGGATTGCATAGAGTCATCATCACTTTTTGCAATCATGGCTCTGACAGTACTCTGTGCCCTGACTGGGCAAAGCTTTCATTGCTTCAGCTAATCAGGGCTTCCGATGCACTATGTGGTGGCGTAGTATATTGTGGTCATTCGACTGGCCGAACCCCCTGATAATTCGGGCGTTTGTCGAAAAGGGCGAACAGCCAATGTGCTCATGCTCAGGCCAAACTGTTCTCCCAACTCTACTCAGTAACATTCAAATGTCAGTACAAGAAGCTTCACTATACTATGAACAATGATCCAGACAATGGATCCCCATGTTTGGGCCCCTCTCTCCTTTCCCTTTGGCTGCCTGGAAGCTGGAGCAGTAACCAGGGTGTCTGTTATCGGTTATAAGGATGCTGGTGGCTGCCTGCACTATAACAACTAATGACAATGTGTGGCCCAGCAGCCAGCATCCTAGAAACCAGCATAATGACCCTGAACTGGGTCTACAGGACAATGTTACTGAGCTGCACTGAGGAAAGAGTGTCTGGTATTGACCCTAAGGCTAAGTTGACCCCTATGCATATTGGATGTGGCTTACACCGCATCTAATTTGCATGACACTTGAAAACACATTGTTTTTTCAATGTGTCAGGTTTACATAGGTGCGGTGCATTCGCACTCCACGTTGCACAGAAAACGTGTGCGTTTTCTGTGCAATGCGGTGTGAATTCCCAGCCTATTCATTTTAATGGGAACACATCTGCCCTGCAGATGTGTTTTGCACTGAACTGGGATCTTTCCCCTGTTCATGGCACTTCCCCCTCCCTCCCAGGGCAGCTGCTGCACTGTGAGAATGGAAAGAAGCCGCCGAACGTCAGCTCTGTTCGTTCTCAGCAGCAAACAGGCAGGAATATGCACCGGACTGGTGTGTATCCAGCCTGAGGCCTTTGGGTTGCCTCCGAAGAGAGCTTTTTTTTTTTTTACGCCAGAACCCACATTTATGGAAAGGTCTAAACCAGAATCCTGTTAGTGCTGTACAGGGATACGTAGAGTGATAGCAGCCTATGTAATATACACATGGAGACCTGTATTACACACATACAGCCTGGGGAATATGGCTGACAGGGAGATGTGTTCTGTGCTAAAAGACACTTATGCTCACACATATATATATATATATATATATAGCTGCAGACCACAGTGAATTAACACTGACTTTGGAAATGGTTAAAAAATGTACAGTTAGGCTAGGCTTAGTGATCACTTTTCATAGGTGACAAGTGGAGAGGAAGCGATGAGATGCCTCCAAACCGCTGGCTTTTACTCCATCATTGTTGAACAAATACACTGCATTTGCAACGCTTCCCCATTTTCTTGAATGGGTCGCATGCAGTTGGTTTGTCGCCTGCCAAGCACAAAATGTTGGATAGATGCTTTACTGTGTGCCCATGGCATGTAAACACCTTGTTGCAGCTAAAGAGGGGCACTAAAAACACGGTTAAACCTTCCAACCGCTAATTCAAGCCAGGCCTTAGATTGCAGTCACTCATGTGAACAGCGATTTTTAAGTATTTTTGCACAGGTATACAAGTGCTTTGCATCTGTATTCAAGCTTCAGGTGTTTTTGTTTTAGCCAGTGAGGGGAAGGTCCATTGCCATGTGTTGGTTGGCCTATTTTAATTAACAAGCTGACAAAACATGAGGCACATTAACAAGAATTTTGTAATTCAAAGTTCCACAACTCTCAGCATCCTACATTTCATGTATTTTAATGGTGGCTGTTCACATATGAGAACTCAGTCTTTTTCTGACGTCACTTTTCTATGTAACCACTAGTTGTACAGCCAAAGTTTTCTAGTCTGCTCATCCAACTTCAGTTGTACAACCATTGTACGACGGCTGTTGTAATCGCGCGTACTAATGGTCGGATGATCAAACAACCGGTGTACCATGTGTATGGGCCTTAAGTC
The DNA here is from genome assembly GCA_018402905.1 of Glandirana rugosa. Classification (NCBI taxonomy): domain Eukaryota; kingdom Metazoa; phylum Chordata; class Amphibia; order Anura; family Ranidae; genus Glandirana; species Glandirana rugosa. The sequence goes on along the minus strand of BLSH010363791.1, from coordinate 154,521 downwards.
TCAGCTAGAGAGTCCTCTTCAATTGCCTGACTTTGCTACACTTCTGTCCCTGGATGCAGCTAGCTATTAGTTGTGCAGCTAGCTATTAGTTGTTTGAGGAATGTCAAGGCCTGTGTCTCCATCTAGTGGGTTGCTTTGTCCACGTTAGCAGGAGGTGGGGCCATGCAAATAATTTCCCTCATTGAGCCCATCCAGGTGCTCCTCATTATCAGGCCAGCCTAGGCCAAGCTAGGTGTGAAAAGTGGAGGATTAGTAGATCTGTGCAGGTGAGACAAATATGGACAGCTCTCAGTGACTGCTTTTCCTCAGCCTGGCCCCTGCTCGCTCAGAAAAAACAATAATTGGGTTATCGCTTCTCGGCCTTTTGGCTCAGACCAAGTGTCTACCAAGAGGCTGTCTGGACAGACTTAGGTTTGTACCCTCGGCCTGCAAGCTTAAAACCTTGCTGCTGCTATTGGGGGCGAAGCCAAAGTTCTTGAAAGACATCAGCAAAGATAGCTGTGCCCTCGGCCTTTAGATGTAAACCTACTGCAGCTATTGGGGGTGAGCCGGACCGCTGACGAAGGTGATCGAGTCTGTTTTACAGACTACTTACGGTTCTTTTTGAACAAAAAAAAGATGGAAGTCGGAGGAGGAAGGAGAAGATCGAGGAGAGGAGAAGAGGGACGGATGGATTCATCGGAAATGTTCAGGATGAAGAACACGCTCCGTTTCGTGGTATCATCGGATGTTCGGGGAGAGAAAGACCTACGCTTTCTTTATTCCAGTATTTTTGGCCCCCTTTTGGAAATCAAATGGGAGGATTATTTTTGCGTGCAGGACTTTTTTGCAAGGGGCACTGTCGATGTGACACTCGTCAGCAACAGTGCCTGCGAGGAAGCTTTTAACCTGTACAAACAGAGAGCGTCCGTGACAACGACTGCTCACAGTGTAGCTGTCACGGGGAACGTTTTTTCAGGACGTGCGTTTTTATTAGGAGGGTAAACTAAAGGTTTTCCCCCGGTTTTTATGACCTTATTTCTTTCGCATCCAGAAAGAGAGGGGCTTGTAGGCTACTATGGTGCTTTGCCTCGCACAAGAAGTAGGACTTGTAAAGGCTACTTAGGTAGGCAGGGAGAAGAGGAGAGGAGCTAGAAGAGGAAGGAGGAGGCTGAAGGTAGAAAAAAAACAAGTTTTTCTTGGCATTCATCAGACATTTTGTCTGAGCTAGTGGAAGCAGTCGCCAGGCCG
>BLSH010363791.1:130860-144627 GCA_018402905.1 Glandirana rugosa | reverse complement strand
TGATATGGGTACTCTGGGCTTATTTATACTTTTTGGGCATAGTTTGAAGATGATTTTAGAACAGTTCTATGGCCTCTAATGTTAATTAATACTTTTCAGACCCATTTTGAAGATGATCTCCATTTTTGCATTTTTATGTTTTTATTTTTTTAAAAATATTTAAAGTTATTTCACTGTCCCCATTTCTTTGTAGGGCACTTGTCCCACCCTTACCCACATTTCCCTTCTTTTTGCAGACCTCTAGGACCTTCCTGGGCTTTTTTACAGCATTTTTAAAATTTTTCATTAAAATTACCAGAACCCCGGACCCGAACCCGGACTTTTTTTGAAAAGTCCGGGTCCGGGTCCCGGACACCCCAAAGTTCGGTACGGACCCGAACTTTACAGTCCGGGTTCGCTCAACTCTATTCATGAATCGTACAAAAGGAAAAAGATAGACCCTGCATTCAATGGCATAAAGGTAATACCTTTGTTACAATTCCAAGCTAAATTAATAACTGTGCACATGTATGATCCCTTTATCTCGCAGCAGGAGGTGGATTCTTTTATTTATCTCTACTAAGTTGATCTTTAAAGGACATGGAGTAAACTCCATTGGAGTTTGTAATGGGAAAAGGAGATTTTTATGTGTCTTCAAAAAGAATCCGGATGAATATGGGGGGGGGGGGGGTGAAAAGACCTCCACCAGTAGTATATATAAATTGAAGCCAAGGATATTTATTTTTCTCCGGAATGCCAGCCTATTGCAAGAAGTGCAGAAAATATGGACACAAGGATGGATTTTGTGGAAGATGCTTGGAATGTATGGGTGAGCCACACCTAAAGAAAAATAGTCCAAAGAGGGAATCAGAAGGTGAAAGGACAGAAAGAGAGAATGGAGGAGGAGAAAAGGAACAGAATACGCAAGGAGAGCCACAGGAAAAACCACCAGAAGAAGCAGAGGTGGGAGGGAAAAATGGTGGCCATGAAGAAAAGATGGAGGAAGAAGGAAAAAAACAAGAAGGTGAAAAGAAATATGAAGAACCGGAAGGAGAAAGAGGGAAGGAAAAGGAATGTGACATAATGGAGGAAACACCACCACCACAAGAAGAGGTCCATTCAGAAGTGCAAGAGAAAATGCAGGTGGATGCAAAGTCCTTGAAGAGAGGACCAGAAGAGAGAAGAGGATGTGGAAACCAAGGCAACGGAAAAGAAAAGTAAGCTTGCTGGAGAAGATATATTAGGGGGTATTTCCTCATGTGAAGAGGAAAGACCCAGCCTAAAGATTGGCGAATATCCGTCAGATATGGATGAGGGCAGGGGAGCTAGCCCTGTTCCATTTAGACTGGGAAGATGATAAAAGTCACATTATTAAATGTAAGTAGCCTTAGAAACCCTAGAAGGGCGGCTCTGTATGAGTTTTTGGAACTATAAAAATCAGAGTTAATATGTTTACAGGAATGCAACTTAGAAAAAAGGACAAATTATGAGATTAAGAAGTTTTGGAAAGGCAATTCAGTTTTTTTCACGAGGGAATGACATCAAGTGTGTGGGTGTGTGAATACTTACCTCAAAAGAATGGGATATAGTGGAGTCGGAGGAACTGTATCCAGGAAGGTGCTTGATGGTTAAACTACAAAAAGAAGAGATAAAATTAAAATTGGTTTGTGTGTATGCATCTAATATTAAAGAGGAAAGAAAAGAGCTGTTTGAGACATTGCAAATGTTTTTGTTAGGGAATGATCCCATAATGATATGCGGGGGAATTTTAACTGTAACCTGGATGGGACACAGAAAAGAGATAGTTCTTTAACGGCTTTAAAAGAAACATTCTCCTCTGTAATTTGGAAAGACGTTTGGAGTGTACGCGGAGGGGATCAAAGAATGAAGATCACATAGGAAAGTGGAAAATCGGAATCGATGATCGATTATATTTTATTTCGGATGCAATAACAGCAAAACATTTTGATGTAAAGGATTGTTGTTTTTCGGACCATAAAATGGTACAGTGTGAGGTGGAAATGGTAGAACAGACAGAGAAAAAAATCATCACATTGGAAATTGAACACTTCACTATTAACAGAAGGAAGTATTAAGCTAGATTTTCAAATTGTATACCAAAAATGGAAACAGAGAAAAAAAGATTTTAAAGACATCTTTGAATGATGGGATAGGGGAAAAAAATGTAAAAGCTTTTTTTGTATATAAAAAAAAAGTAAAGAAGAAGCGGAACGGAAAAAAGAATTATATATAAATTTAAATGCAAGGTTGCATGTGCTTTTTTGTTTTGCAAGCGAAGGACTGGATATGAAGGAAAAGATTGAGGAAACAAAAGAAGAAATCAGAAAAATCTTGAATGAGAGAGGAAAACAAATTATTTTCAACTCAAGAGTTAAAGATATAGAAGAAAACGAAAAATGTACAATATATTTTTAAGAAAATAACAAAGAAAAAAGAAATTAATGAAATAGAAGGAGAGGAAAGTATAGAAGGAAGACTAAGGAAGGTGTGCACCTTTTTATGACAATCTGTTTTTCTGAAAAAGAGACGGATGAGAGTTTAAGTAGCTTTTTTTTATAGAAAACCTGGATAAGGCTTTTAATATGGAAGAGCAAGATTTTTTAACACAGAGCTCTAGTGAAGAGGAAATTCTTGAGGTAGTTAAAAGCTTTGCTAGTCTAAAGACACCTGGTATGGACGGTTTACCAGTAGAATTTTACAAATGGAGTTGGTATATGATGAAGGAAGATTTTACAGATATTAGACAAGTAGTGGAGAGATGTGTGTTACCAGAGTTGTGTAAAAAAGGAGTGATTGTGTTAACATTTTCAAAAAAGGGGATAAAGCGCTAATTAAGAACTGGAGACCAGGCACGTTGCTAAACAGCGATTATAAAATTTACGCAAAATTACTTGCAAATAGGTTAAAAAAACGTATCAGCTTAGTGATTGGATCAAACATGTGCGGTACCCGGAAGAGTCATAACAGATTCTCTAATTTTGATCCGAGATATTATATGGGACAGCAAGGATAGAAATCAGGGAGTGGCATTAACCTCTCTCGATTTTGAAAAAGCATACAATCGAGTAGCACATGCTTTTTTTATTCAAAATTCTAAAAAAATTAGGTTGCCCAATAACTTTTATTAAACAGATCAAAGGTTTATATGAACAAAGTACCAGTCAGGTAATGGTTAATGGCTTTTTAACGAACAATGTGAATTTGAAAAGTGGAGTAAAACAAGGGTGTCCACTATAACCCATCCTTTTTGTTTGCGCAATAGAACCTCTTTTAAATGCGATTAGAAAATACAAAGTTGTGGAAGGTTTTTTTGTACCAGGTAGCGATGGGTGTCAGATAAAAACCATAGCCTATATGGATGGCGTTACATTAATAACAAAAAATATGAAAAGTTTTTTTTTTTTTTTTTAACTCTTTATTCCAGATATCACATTTACAATTATTTTTGATTACATACATTTTGCATATTAATAGTTTCATTTCTATCATTTTTCATGCTTCCCATTCACACCTCTCATTCTACACTCATTCTCTCATTTTCACTGCTCACTGTTGCTGCTTTCTTTAATTGTTTTCCATCTCTATTGTCCATTTGGACTTATTCCATTGTTCCCATATTTTCCCATACTTGTTCATGTTACCTCTGTTTTCATACATATTTTCTTCGTACGGTATAATCTGGTTAACCGCTTTTATCCATTGAGTCGTCGTTGGTGGTATTGGCTGAATATGAAAAGTTTAAAAAGGACAATTAGGACTGTGGAATGGTTCTGTGGAGGATCAGGATTCAAGATTAATTTAAAGAAATCAAGTGTCTTAGCAACCAGGTTTTGAAATTCAGAAATTAGAAGAAGTAAAAATTTTAGGTGTATTTTTCTCACGGAACTGCAGTAATACTAAAAACTGGGAATCCTTGTTGGAGAGGGTAAAGAAAAAAGTAGATTTTTGGAAGTTAAGAGTGCTGAGTTTAGAAGAAAAAAATCTTGGTAATTAAACAGGTGGTATTACCTATAATTTTTTATACAGCGATGATTTTTTTACCCGCCAGTTTTAATGCTAAAGAGGATTATAAAATGTAGTTTTAATTTTCTGTGGGGAACAAAAATGGAGAGAATAAAAAGAGGACATTTGTAAACCAAAAGATAAAGGAGGGAAAGGTTTTCCAGATATTAAGCGCCTTCTAAGTTTTAAATATTTCTCGCATATAATTTTTTCTGATAACATATAAAATGGGAAATCTGGGATCAGCGTAGACCATATAGATAAATGCCTCCAGGATATTATATTATAATAGAAAAAATAATGAGAGAGTATACATTAATAGGTGTATACGTAAATAGTTTGAAAAATTATAAAATTAAGAACTTTTTTGAAAATAATATAAGGAGTCCAATTAAAAATGTTGCGTATAAAACAACAAATTTGGGAAAGAGTAGCTGAACCGAGTTTGTCAAATGAACAGAAAGACCTGGCCTGGAGCATTGTTAGAGAAAGAGTACCCACAAGACTTTTTAAACATAGAAGAGGTTTAGTAAGAGTAGCAAGATGTGTAAGAACCACGTGCTATGAGGAAGAGGCAGTTTTGCATTTATTTTGGAATTGTACTTTTGCACAAGAATTTTGGAGAAGAGTAGGAAGGTTGATTAAGGAAATAAGTAATGTTAGACATATGATGCATGACATGATTTTATTTGGTATAGGTATTGGAAAAGAGGATTTTAGGAAAGTGTGGTTTGTAACAAGTGCAATGAAATTAGCTTTATGGAAAGTGAGATGTATAGCACTTTTAAAAAAATGATTATATTATTGTGGAAGAATGGAAAGTGGGTATGAATAAAATACCCACGGCATGGGATTGTGGCTGCCAGGGTATTTATTTAAAAAAAAATATATATATATATTTTAAAAAAAAATTTTTTTTGCGGCGCTGGCCCTTTAAGTGGGGTCTGTGGATTCACGTGCAGGGCAGTGGATTTAGGCGGGTTTTGTCAGGTGGATAGTGGGCGGGAAACATGTGAGTGGGGGTTACATAAGTGACCCACCGCGCTGAAGAATTCAGTCACTCTGACTAACCTGGCTGAGCTCCAAGGGTGCTGTCGCTTTAAGGCATGAAGAGCCTTGTCAGAAGGGTACTGGAGAAGGCAGCTATGGAAGGAGGAGAAGAGTGGCTTAGACAGTGTTTGTCAGCTGAAGAGGAGCCAGTACCTGTAGTGGAGCGTGATGAGGCTTCCCCCTCTCTGGTGGAGCTTAGAGTGGAGCCTGGGACGTCGGCACCCGCTCTCTCAGGTGAAGAGGAGTGCCGCCACTCACCCCCCCCCCGCAGTCTTCAGAGGAGTCTCTGAAGGGGAGTCAGGTGTCAAGCGTGCAGCTCGTCGGAGTAGCCAGAGGAATCTGAAGAGGAGGGCGTCGTCCATCTTCCCTGTCAGAGCGAGGAGGGGGTGGAGAGGAGCGAGGACATCTCCATTAAGAAATAGTCCAGTCTCTGGAATGAGAGAGTCACCTGTTGCTAGGCAGATTATTTCTGATAGCACATCCAGGCTTGGATCTTTGAATTCTAATGTGTCTGTTTCTCCTAGGTTATCAGCTGCTGCCAGTCTGAGCATGCAGGCTGTAGCAAGGGATGACATTCAGCAAGCCCAAAGCCCAGTCTAAATTTACAGAAGTTTTAGGTAATTCAGCAGTATCAACTAATTCTACAGCTACGGTATGGTCAGGTAATATGAATAGTGTACCTTTACCTGCTGTTTTACCTGTAAATGATTCTGATAATGTTAATGTTATTTCAAATGCTTCTATTAGGAATACAATATCAGTGCCTGAGACATGTTATAAGGAGGTTATGCCTTGTGAAATGTCTCCTTTGGGTTTTCATTTACAGTTGTCGATTAAAGAAAAAATTTGGAGAGACGATTTTATTGATTTATTATCACTTCTTCCTAATTATAAAGATATAAATTTTCTTTAAAAAACGAAAACAAATCTGAAGAAAATATGGATGATAACAGACGGCGCATGGTTCCCAGATCTTTTCATAACTGGTTACAGGCATTCTGTATATATTCAGCAGTTATGGGTGAGAAATTTCCAGACAGTGGTCTATTCCAGCATTGGTATCTCATACTAATTCGATTGTTTCACACAGTGACTCCTTAGTCCCTTTAGAAGACCTGACACTTTGAACACTTATCACGACAAATCTATTACACAAGGAATGGAACATTACAACAATGCTCAGGACATGCACCAGGATAAGTTAAACATTGTAAACCTATCGGATTATAAACTAAATCCGAACAAATTGGAATTACTATCCAGGGGTCTTAACTTTTGTCCCCAGGCGAGTTTTAACCACTTCGAACTATTAAAAGATCTACACCTGTTCGCTAGAAGACTCCTATTCAAGAGCTTCTATAACACTACCCCTACACAGGAACAAAGGGTAGAACAGTCCAACCAAGCATTAGATGATCTTCTTGCTCTGTTGGAGGAACAGGACCCATCTGATCTTATTGATCAGGTTGACATAGAGGCCCTTCTGGACCAACATGTGGATAGGAATCAAAAAACCTCAGTTCCCCCCGAACATAGGAAGCTCAAAAAGAAATCGGATAAATTCCCTTTGATTTCTTCCAATATTAACTTGGCGGCGTTTATATCCGCCACCACAGAAGAAATCAAAAAATTAAAACCACACTCCAAATCTAGATCTCAAACCCAGCAATACATGGAAACCCTTAATAATTTGAAAATACAACACAATTTGACTATAAAACCCTCCGACAAGGGAGGAAATATTGTAGTCATGACAAATGACCAGTATAAGGCCATGTGCACTAGGATTTTACAAAATGGAAAATGGTATAGACCCATCACACGGTCCCTTATTGAAAAACACTATGGCATGTTTTATGCCCTTGTTGATGGAGCCTATGCACAAAGCATCATCAACAAGGATACATGGGGTTATATAAGGACGGAACATCCTAAAATTCCCACGTTTTATAGTCTACCCAAACTACATAAGGACATATCAGATCCTCCGGGTAGACCCATTATTTCGGGGAATGGCTCGATAACTGAGAATCTAAGTAAATACATAGACACATATCTCAGACCACATGTGATAAGTTTACCCTCGTACATTAAGGATACCGTTCATTTGTTACAACAAATTGAAAATATTCAACTCTCTCCACATACATACTTGGTAGCTATAGATGTGGAGGCACTCTATAGCTCCATCCCTCATCATTTAGGTTTGGCAGCCATAAAACACATTTTGTCCCAATCCCACAAAGATGACAACAAAATTCATAATTTTGTTGTTGATGCTTTAGAGTTTATACTCGAACACAACTCGTTTTCATTTGATGGCACCTTTTTCCTCCAGGTACAGGGGGTGGCCATGGGCACTTGCTGCGCGCCATCCTACACCAACCTGTACCTGGGGGAATGGGAGCGGACACTTTTTTCAGATGAGACCTTTGCACCTTTTGTCTCACACATAATGTCATGGCATAGGTATATTGATGACATTCTTGTCTTCTGGGAGGGGGATGTGCAGTCCCTCGAGTCATTCCTCCTAGCCCTCAACAAGAATGCCTTCAATCTTGCCGTTACCATGACATACAGTAATGCACAGGTGACTTTTCTAGATTTGACAATTTACAAAGATCAAGAGGGTACCTTGTCTACTAGCCTCTATAGGAAGGAAACAGCAGGTAATACAATCTTACATGTGACAAGTGCCCACCCAGCACCCTTGGTACGTTCCATCCCCTATGGCCAGTACCTTCGCCTTCGAAGGAACTGTTCAGATGAGGGCTCTTTCCTCTCAGAGGCATGGGCCCTGAGGGAGCGATTGCTAAGACGCGGTTATTCCCATAGGTGCCTTAAACGTGCCTTTAAAAGAGCACGGGATCAAAAAAGACACGATCTACTCTTTAACCAACATGACACCAGAGAGGACCAACAGATCACACGTATCATTACACGATACAATGATCAACATCAAAAAGTCAAACAAATTTTAACCAAACACTGGCACTTACTGTTGGTAGACCCCACTCTGCGACCCTGTTTACCACAAATACCAGTGATTACTTACCGACGAGCAAAATCGCTAAAAGACAATCTGGTATCCAGTGAATTCACGGGCACGTTTAGAAATGACCCATGCATGCGACACGGGACTTTTATTTGTGGGGGATGTCAATACTGTCAGTTAATGGACACCTGCAAAGAAGTATATCTTCCCGATGGACAGAGATACTCTCCCAGACATTATGCTAACTGCAAAACTGCGGGAGTGGTTTATTTACTCACTTGCCAATGTAGTTCATTCGATGTTGGCAAAACCAAACTTGAATTTTATAAAAGAGCCTACCGTCATGTGCAAAACATGATGACTGCTAACCCGGATCTTCCTTTGGGGAGGCATGTTAGAACTCATCATGCAGGCAAGTGCCCCAGGATCAAATTCCTCATTCTGGATAGGATACACCCTAATCCAAGGGGGGGGGGATTGGAATAAAATACTGCTCCAGAAGGAAACTTGGTGGATTGAGAAACTGGGGGCCACCAGACCCCCAGGCCTCTATAGCCAACTTAGCTTTCGCCCCTTCCTTGAGGGATTTGTATCTGGTGGCTGTGAGAAAGAATAGAACAACATCTAAATACACAGACACCCCAGGATCAGGAATATAGGGTCTGTCTTGTTGGGTATAGGATTTACAGTGTGTAGGTTTGTCTTATATCTTTGCATAAAAATGAATGACCAACACTGAGGGCTTTGCATATGTGACTTGATATTGTACTGTGTATGAACATATTGTAATATGTATGAACATATTCTTGCCTTCACATACATATGTATGGCATAAACAATATACCTGTATAAACGCGTGTATGGTATAAACAATTTACCTGTGAATATAACCTTAGTGGTGGTAAAAAACCTTTTGATCCTGTACTGTTGTATTCTCTCTATGCCATTATATGCTGTATGGACTGTTCAAGTACGGAAGCTGGTTTTATTGTTGTGGTAATCATTGCGATTTGATTGTATATCAATGAATCCTGCTGACATTCAAAGTGCTGCTGTGGCCCCCCTGCCCTCCCAGCCCCCGCCCGGCGCACCCTGGCCCTTTGGGCCATGGGGGGCGGTCTGTCTCCGTGCGGGAAGCTTGGGGAAGGATCTGTGGAATAGGCCAGATTGGTCGGTTCTTTCCCTTTTCCTTTCCCGTGTTCCTCTATCGGAGTCTTTGCGTCGGTGGAGTGCACGTGCGTGGCTTTCTTAGGTGTCCGCAGATGGGGGAGCCGCGCACGCGCACTTCGGGAGCCTCATTCTGCCCTGACAGTCTCCGCCCCACTGACCAACGCAAGCGGCGCATTATCGCGCCGGTGCTGACGCACCGAGAAATGGACGTGAAGTGCCCATTCAAATGCGCATGCGCCGGCGTCCTTTTAAGCCATGTGTGCAGAGGGCCACAATGCGCACAGCCACTCTGCACACACCATGCCAGAGGACGATTCGGGAAATTTCTCAGGTATGCGGGGGGTATGCTTCCCCTCCCCTCCCTACTTGAATATACAATATAAGTATTTAGGCACCTATACAGGGGTAAGAGTGAATAGATCGGTAAGATATACAAAGTGACTTTACAACAAACCTTAGAGACAGATGGAGGGGGGATTTCCTCATGTCATGCATTCCCTTTCAAGATTAGTAAGGCTAATATGCAGTGTCAGCTGTGTGTTTTTTTCTCCAGTTTTTTAATAAGAATGACTGTTTCCCATTAGGTGTTTGTAAACCTTTTATAATGAACACACAATAACTTTTTATAGATCTGTGATGATCTTCCAACAACCTCAAACACCTGTGGAAACCAAACTCCCTTTCATTCTCATTCCAACTGTATTATGGTGGTACTGACACGGTGAGGGTGACGATCACGGAAGCTCAGTGGTGACCGGTTGGGTGGTGTGTCATCAGCGGCAACTCGTGCTACCCAGTATTCATTGGGCCTTATGGCCCATTTTTTAATATACCCTTTGTTTGCCACAAGTGTACGTGCCAGCAGTGTGATTTTGAAGGTAAAAACTTTGATGTCCCTAGTGGTCTGGAACAATATTGTTGTCTTTGAATGTGACCATAACATTGTACTGTATTATGTTATAGAATTGATTCTCTTCAAAAAATAACAAAGTCCCTGAAGAAGGGTGTATCCCGAAACGCGTCGGACTTCGAGAATCAGCACATCCTGGCTGTTTTATGTATTGTATACACTTGTAATTTGTACAATTGTATTGGATTTTGTGCTTTTATATAAAATCCTTTTCCCTTTTGTATACCAATAAATTTTCTAAAGTTTATTCATAACTATGAGTCAGTTTGCCTATGAAAATCCCAGGTTCTAATTGAGGGAACTTTTCCTTTACAAGTATTTAAATAGGGATGACGGCAATAGGGTATTATTCCCAGGTGGTGTTTTTGAACCATTTATTCCAGCATTTAGAGCATATCCTGGAGGCTTACAAAAATTTTGGGGGTATGGGCTGGTATAGTTATGACGAGTCATTCCACCAAAAGTTATCAGTTTATCCGAGTCTAAAATGGGGCATGAAGGATGTAGGTTTGTGGTTAAACCTTATCCTTCCCCAGAAGCCAGTCTTTCCCAAACAAGTGAATAATTTGAACCTGAATCCTGCAGTTTATAAGAAGGGAGTGTGTTATGCGTTTAACGAATCACAATGCAAATGGGCATCTTCATGTCGCTATAGGCATGAATGCTCCTTTTGTTTTGGCACTCACCCAGTGGCAAAATGTTTTAAAAGGGCCTCTCACATACAAGCTCCAAGAGAGTCCTCAAAAAGCTTGCACTCCAGTGATAGTGGAAAGAATGGTTTATTGGCTTTGTCGTTATCCAGACGAGAAGGCACAAATTTTAACTGATGGTTTCTCAAAGGGGTTTCAGCTGCCCGCTTTTTCTGGTTTAGGTTGTCAGTTAGTGGATAATTTAAAATCAGTTAAGGATCATAGCGATGTGGTTAGGGATAAGTTAATTAAAGAGATTGCGGCGGGTAGAGTTGCGGGCCCTTTTTTGGTTCCGCCTTTTAAGAATTTTAGAATTTCTCCTCTTGGCTTGGTGCCAAAGAAGGAGACCAATTCTTACCGTCTCATTCATCATTTATCTTTTCCAAAAGGGAGTTCTTTGAATGATGAAATTGATCATTCTCAGGCTTCTGTAACCTATTCGACTTTTGATGATGCTATTCAGCTTATCAAGAAGTTTGGGCGAGGGGCTTTATTAGCTAAAGCAGACATTAAGTCTGCTTTTAGGCTTCTTCCTATTTCACCAGATTCTTTTAGCTCATTGGGTTTTTGTTTTGAAGGTCTCTTTTTCTATGACATGTGTTTGCCTATGGGCTGTTCCCTTTCATGTCACTATTTTGAGATTTTTGCCACTTTTTTACAATGGGTTTTAGAATATGAGTCTGGTGTCAAAGGCATCCTTCATTATGTAGAGGACTTTTTGTTTATGGGTCCGGCTAAATCCGATATTTGTTTTCTTTTACAAAAGCTATTTTTTGCCATTTCAAAATTTTTAGGTGTCCCTAGAGCGGTGGAAAAAAATGTTTATCCAACGCAAGTGATCGAGTTTTTGGGCATTCAGATCGACACCATATCTCTTGAGTTTCAATTACCTTTAGTGAAGATTGTAAGGACTCAATCTTTAATAGCATTTTTGTTGCGCAGAAAAAAAGTGCTGTTGAAGGAATTATCCTTTTTTAGGTTTGCTGGCTTTCGCGTCTCGTATTATGCCAGTCGGCAGGATATTTTCTAGAAGGATGTCTTTGGCTATGTCAGGTTTTAAATCTCCTTATTCTGACATCCGTATTAACTCGGAGATTAAGGATGATCTGCTAGTGTGGTCTCAGTTTCTGTCGGACTACAATGGTAGATCATTCTTTCAAGAAGATTTTGTTTTCTCTGCTGACCTTGAGTTGTATACAGATGCTGCTGGTTCATGTGGCTTTGCGGCAGTCTGGCGCACTCACTGGTGTTGTGGAACATGGCCCTCATTTTGGGTTATGAACAAACTAACGAAGAATTTGGTTCTGCTGGAGCTTTTTCCGGTAGTAGTGGCTTTTGAAATCTGGGGTCAATTTTTTGCAAACAAGCGTATCATCATTAATTCGGATAACAAGGGTGTTTTGTTTGCAGTGAATTGTCTCTCTTCAAAATCTGTTCCAGTGATAAAACTTCATCGTTATTTTGTTTTACTATGTCTTAAGTTTAATATTTGGGTGAAAGCAAAGTTCATCCCAGGGAAAAATAACATGGTTGCTGATGCATTATCTCGATTTCAGACTGCGCATTTCAGACAACTTCTCCCAGAAGCGGACCTAATTGGCCATGTTTGCCCAAGCCATCTATGGGACTTGATTTAAATCCAGTGATGTGCGCTATACAACACTCCATTGCACCAAAAACATGGACCGAATATTCGGTGGCATGGAAGAAATGGTTGTTGTTTAATGTTGATATGGGTTTTTCTGCTGAGCAATCTGTATTAGCATTTCTTTGTTCACTCATGCAATTGAATGCTTCGTTTAATAAAATTAATAAAACGTTAGTCGGGATTTCTTTTTTCCTAAAATTGCAAGGCCTGCCGGCTTGTAACAGCTTCTTTTCCGTGCGTCAGGCCTTAAATGGCTATAAGAAATCTCATCTTTTTCCGGATAAGTGCAGACCTATTACTGTGGAGATTTTAACAAGGATCTGCTCAGCCACATCGGTCATTTGCTATTCAGAATATGAGGCAATATTGTTTCAAGCAGCTTTTAGCATTAGTTTTTTCGCATCGCTTCGTGTCTCTGAATTGGTTCCTAACAATAAGTTTTCGTTATCCGGTTTATTGCACAATGACGTTGTACTGTCTAAGGGTAAAGTGAGCATATTTATTCGCAGGTCAAAGACCGATCAATGGGGAAGAGGTCATTGGTTGGTATTAAATGCATGTGGTGATCCTAATATTTGCCCTTATTTAGTTTTGAAGAAATATAAGTTAGTCAGACCTTCTAGTCAAGTCAATTTCTTAATTCATTTAGACGCTACTCCTTTAACTAGGTTTCAATTCTCTGCCATTTTTAAGCGTTGCCTGCATAAGTTAGGTTTGTATCATCAGAATTTCTCTACTCATTCATTTGGGATTGGAGCCGCCACAGAAGCCGCTAGGTTAGGTTTAGATGAATCGATTATTATGAAATTGAGGAGGTGGGAATCGAGTAGATTCAAATTATATGTGCGGCCTAATCTATCTCTTTAATTTATAGGTTCAAAGTTTTGCGTATGGATCATTGGGCATTCCTTTATTCATTGGGCCCATCAAAGAGCATGCAAGAGATGTTATTCTGCTAATCTGGGCTTTCCTGTTGATAGAATTCAAGTCCATTGGAAAGGCATTCGTGGGCTGCAATGGAATAATCTTTTTTCTCTTATTTCTAAGTTGACTCAATGCTGGCAATGTCCTAATATGTTAATTGTGCATTTAGGTGGGAATGATATAGGTAAATTAAAGAAATTAGAGCTGTTATTTATGATTAAGCGGGATTTGCATCGTATAAGTCTTTCCTTTTCAGGATGTATGGTGGTTTTTTCTGAGATAGTCCCACGCCTTTTTTGGTTGTCCTCGAAAAAAGGTAAGCCCCTTGAAAAGATAAGGAGGAGGATTAACCACGTGATAGAGAAATTTATGCCTTTAT
>BLSH010363791.1:107592-119099 GCA_018402905.1 Glandirana rugosa | reverse complement strand
GTATCTCCCCCAGCCACGCCCACGAGCTGCGTTGGGTGCCACCCTGCTGCGATGCTTCCTCCCCCTCATCTTCCTCGTCCTCCAGAACTGTGCCCTGGCTTGAATATTTTGGACCTGGCCTATGCTGGTGCAGGAACCCACCCTCCGAGCCACTTGCGAATGACTGGCCTGATAACCGTGGAAATGACCCCTCTTCGTCCTCCTCATCCTCCTGTGCCACATCCTCTTCCATCATGGCCCGAAGTGTTTTTTCAAGGAGACATAGAAGTGGTATAGTAATGCTGAGAACAGCGTCATCGGCACTGGCCATGTTGGTGGAGTACTCAAAACACCGCAATACGCTACACAGGTCTTGCATGGAGGCCCACTCGTTGGTGGTGAAGTGTTGCTGTTCCGCAGAGCGACTGACCCGTGTGTGCTGCAGCTGAAACTCCACTATTGCCTTCTGCTGCTCGCACAGTCTCTCTAGCATGTGCAAGGTGGAGTTCCACATTGTGGGCACGTTGCATATGAGGCGGTGAGCGGGAAGGCCGAAGTTCCGCTGCAGCACAGACAGGCGAGCAGCAGCAGGGTGAGAACGCTGAAAGTGCGCACAGACGGCCCGCACTTTATGCGGCAGCTCTGACATATCCAGGTAGTTTTTATAGAAAATTCGGCCCAGAGCCGCTACGAGATTTCGGCCATTGTCGCACACCACCAGGCCGGGCTTGAGGCTCAGTGGCAACAACCACTCATTCTTTTGTTGTTCTGGGTCAAACTAGAAATAAAGATATTTTAAGAGATGGAGTATAAGGTTGGCCTGGGAGGAGAGGAGGAAGGTTGCACATGCTTTTCAAGTTAGTCAGCTGGAGTGGAGGTGGGAAATTACTTGGTTAACCTAACCACTTCCACACTGCCTATATTCACGGCGGCAGTGTGGATGTGTCCCACGAATTGCCATAAACGGTGATTTGTGGCTTGGCAGCTAGGGTGGGCACTCGCCGCGCTTCAGAGGAGTGTGCCCGCGGCTCGGACGGACCCGATGTAAACACGGCGGTTCCCTGATCTGTCAGTGCGGGCATAGGAGATCTACTGGTCCCTGTCACAGAGGCTCTGATGAAGAGGCCACGGCCTTGAAACGCGCCAGCTGGTCCATCTAGGTTACCAGCAGGAGACGGTTGTACGGTCAACACCCACTCCAGCACTGTGAATGCTTTTTAAAAAGAGCTGTTTGTGAGTATGTTTTTATGATTTTATTGATTAAAATATATCAAGGATAATGCCAGTGCGCCCTTGTGTGCTTTTCTGTTTCATCAGTTAGATCTCTTATGCCCAAGGTAGCCCAGCCCCCCACAGTTAGAACACACCCAGGGAACACATTTAACCCCTATATCTCCCCCTGCAGGTTAACCCCTTCACTGCCAATGGCATTTACATAGTAATCAGTGCATTTTTGATCACGGTATAAATGCCAATGGTCCCAAAAAAGTGTCAAATGATCCAACATGTCCGCTGCAATATTGCAGTATCCCTAAAAATCGCAGATCACCACCATTACTAAAAAAATAATAAAAACCCCAGAAATGAATTCTCATCATCCGTAAACGCAGCAACTTTTGCGCAAACCAAACGCCGATTGCGATTTATTTTTTTTTAACAAAAATATAAGGAAGAATATAAATTGGCCAAAACCGCTGAAAACTTTTTTTTATTTGTTTTTGGATTTGTATTTTAGCAAAAAGTAAGAAAAACAGTTTTTTTTGCAAAAATGTTGCTTTTTTTTGTTTATAATGGCGATAAGAAATGATGCAGAGGTGATCAAATACCACCAAAAGAAAGCTTTATTTGTGGGAAAAAAGGATGCAAATTTCGTTTGGGTACAATGTCGCACGACCGCACAATTGTCAGTTAAAGCGACGCTGTGCCGAATCGCAAAAAGTGCTCTGGTCCTAAAGGGGGAAATCCTTCCGGGGCTGAAATGGTTAATGTGCGGGAGGAGAGGAAGAAGGCTTTAAGGGACAAGGGGAGGAGAATTATCTATCACTCCTGTGTAGAGCAGCTGGAACACGATGAAAAGTGCACCTGTTTTTTCTTTAACCACTTCAATACCAGGCACTTAGAACACTTCCCGCCCAGACCAATTTTCAGCTTTCAGTGCTATTGCGCGGTTGTGCGACGCTGTACCCAAACAAAATACTTATCCTTTTGTTCCCATAAATAGAGCTTTCTTTTGGTGGTATTTGATCACCCCTGCGGTTTTTATTTTTTGCGCTACAAATAAAGAAAAAACAAAAATTTAAAAACAATAAAAAAGTTTTTCTTTGTTTCTGTCACAAAACTTTGTATAAGTACATTTTCTCCATCACTGATGTGGCTACACTAATGAGGCGGCACGGATCAGGTTGCACTGTACATGGCACTAGTGCATATAGCACTGTTAGGGATGGCACTGGCAGGCATCACATGTGGGCACAGTGCACTGCATTGCCCTTACCTGGTGGTCTAGTGGGGGCTTCCTAGTGGTCCCTGGGCTGCCTCCTGATTGTCTCTTTGGTGGTCCTGGGCGGCCTGCTTATGGTGTCCCTGGTCGCCCCCCCGTCAGGAGAGCAGCCGATTGGCTCTCCACTGCTCAGGTCTGCAGACTTGCACAGAGGAAAAGGCAATAAATGGCTCTTCCTATTTACACAGTGATCAGCCATGATTGGTCACAGCTGATCACATGGTAAAAGGCTTCCGATGGAAGCCTTTTACCTCGGTCGGTAATGCAGTGAGTCAGACTGACCCACGGCACCACCGATCGCCGCGATGCGTGCCCCCAGGTTATCCTGAGGACTAGCATACAGTAGCTAGCATGGCTCAGATCTACCCCACAGTTTCTGACCGCTGCTGGTGAGGTTGTGGACAACGCGGCACACTGCTGTACCTATAATAGGGTGGGACTGTCCCAACGTCCAACCTTTCTGGGATGGAGTCGGGGCACAGATAAAGGCCATTTTGGACATTGACGTTCCACTTTCCCCGGCTCACTTTCTTTTACAGTTCCCCCCCGTCGATTAGCCAATATAAAGTGTGCATTGCCCCACCTACTAAATGCAGCCAAACGGCTGATCCCTATATATTGGAAACAGGCCCGGGTTCGTAAGGTGAAAGAAATTAAGGATGCAGGGGGAAGAGGGACAGCTGCCATAACAGCTGGTCTGGCAGTATTGCTGGAAGAGGAAGAGAAGAAGCGGAGGATGAGGATGACAAGACGTCGTTACTGGATCCATCCTGTCATCTCCGCTCGAGATAGCTTTTCATACATGGCCCAAAACTGGCCTCTGTTAAGAGCCCACCAGGACAAGTTTTTCAACTATAACAGGATGTCCATGTCAAGGTAATTACCTAGGCAATAGGGTAAGGTTTGTCTTATTTTGAATACAGTATGACCTTATAATTTTTTTTAACAGGTTTGACGAAAAGCTTTGTCTCGTTTCCAGTCATCTGCAGAGACAGAACACAACATTCAGAAGGTGTAACTCACCGACTCAACGACTGATCATCACACTAAGGTAAACCATATTTTTGGCAATACACTTAGTCCACCTTTTATACCACTTTAGGTGTTAAAGTGCACTATTCTAACATTTAAACAAATTCTGCAGCTCATAATTGCTTCAGCAAGTACCATGCGATGCGGGAACCTGCAGTGGATTTGCAGTGTTCACACATCAGTCCAGTGTGAACTCAGGCTCAATCTGACTCAGGGCTTGGCTCTCTGTGGCATTTCACAGTGCAATATGCGAACTGCTGGGAGTGTCATTCCAAAATAAATGACACCCCCTCAGTTCGCATATCGCACTGCAAACTCGCACATGAATCTGATCACATGTGATCCTATTCTGCTGTGGACCCAAAAAAGTGTCTTGTGTGAGTTTGTTCCGATTGCGATTCAAATTCAGCCCTAAAATCTCTATGGCTGGATTTCAGTCGTACATAGATCCTATATGACTCACACTGCAGTGCAGTGTGAATCATAGGCAATCTGGGTGTTTAGAGCAGTGTGAACCGGCCCTCGTGTGATTTTTCAGTTCTCACTGCGATCTGTGACCAAAAATGGGGGTGTTATTAACTTTGTAATGACATCGGCAGTGGTTTGAAGATTGCATTCTTCCCACAGGCAGTTCACAGTGCCATGTGGTAATGGGCTCAGTAATCACGCCGATTCCCGCATTGCAGATATATGATCCGCGCTCAATATAACATATATTGCACAACATAACACACAAATATCTGACTAAAATAATTGAATGCCAAAAAGTTGGTCATATAATCTTTTATGAAAGATTTGAAAACCATATCCAACGGGATACAAAAAGGATAACACAATTGTAATATTACAATTATAGTTGCTCATAGTGTGGAAACTCTGGCATGCTGCTAGCTGGCATTGGAGCTGGAATGGTGAACATAGCACAAAACTCCTCGCCCCTTTGACTTTGGCCTGGGGTCCTAATGGTGGAGGGAATTTGGGATGGGGAGGGATATGCAATTAGCGGACCTCCAGCTGTTGCAAAACTATAAGTCCCATCATGCCTCTGCCTCTGGGTGTCAGTCTTGCTATGCCTCATGGGACTTGTAGTTCTGCAACATCTGGAGGTCCGCTAATTGCATATCCCTGGTATAGGGGGATGGGATGCATTAGTAGCATTCCTATACTTGTCTGAGTATTGGCGATAGCGCGGGGGGGATAGTAGGGGTGGGTTCTGGGAGGTGGAGGGTTTGAAAAGGGATAATATGGCCCTGATGCTGAAGGTGGGCCATATATGGAGTTGTAAACTGGTGGTGGTGGTGGATCCTCACCACTATTTTCTTCTAAATGTCCATAATGGCCTCTTTCACAGTTTAGTTTTTCTGGCCTTACGTTTGCTAGTGAATTTCCCACCATCATGCCAAATAACTGGTTATTTGACTCAAAGATTTCTATTTTTTTTCAAGACATTCCATGATTTGTGCATGTATGTATTGGTCCCCACTCTTGCTGGTCTCTGTCGCTGGGGTAATTGGCTGGGCCCTGGCTCATCCTCAAGGATGGCGCGTTGGGAAGCAGGAGCATGAGCGGTGCATTCCTCCTGAGGACGAGCATCGTTTTCTTCTGGCTCTTCTCCCTCCACAGCACCCTGCACCTCTTCTGCTCTTTCCACTTCACTTTCTTCCTCCTCTTCAACCTCCCAACTGGCTTGAGTTCTGCAATTAAAATAACATTCCATTTAGCACAACCTACCAGTATACTAGTAATTTTGGAAATATAAAAGTTTGCAGCTCACTTTCTCAAAGTCATGAATGGGCGCAGGAATTTAAGATCTCCCGCATGCACATAACTGTTATGTTTTGGTGCCCCAGAACCACTTCTTGCAGCAGCCGTGTTCTTCAGGTGCCGCTTGTAACAGTCCCGTAGGCCTTTCCATCTTGTCTGTAGAACTGTTACTGCAAAATGTAATTAGGAACATAATCAAATCTGTATTTTGTCTTTTTCAGGTTCCTGGCAATGGGTCACTCCATAATAAGCCTACATTATGAGTTTATGGTGGGCATATCTACCGTGAGCTACATCATTCAAGAGACGTGCCAGGTCTTGTGGACTGTCCTTTACAGCAGTGTTTCTCAACCTTTTTTGGTGAAGTACCCCTGCAGGTCTAAAAAAATTTCCTAAGTACCCCTGTCTCGAGAAAGTAATTTCTATTGTTTGGGTGTCATGGTTTCTGTGTGTGTGTGTGTGTGTGTGTGTGTGTGTGTGTGTGTGTGTGTGTGTAATGTCAGTATGTGTTTGTGATGATGTGTGTGTTCTCAGTATATGTTTGTGATGGTTTTTGTTTGTGTGTAATATGGTCATCAAATTCAGCCTCACCAGTGCCCATCAACGCAGCCTCACCAGCGCCCATTAACACAGCCTCCCCAGTGCCCATCAATGCAGCCTCATCAGTGTCAATCACAGTTAGGGACACTGGCAGAGGACAGAGCTGTCCTTACTGTTTCTGACACTGATAACTAGGCATAGGGAGTGGAGGGGATGGGACAGGGGGTGGATATAAAGGCCAGTGGCTGAGGGATGCTGGAGAAGCAGGGATGAGGGGTCTGGCTCTTTCTTATACTAGTGGTTGCTAGCTGCATAAGGGGGTTGTGACATGGTAGCTGTGCCTTTCCCTGCAGTTGGAGCCCCTGATCCCCTCGCCCTGAGTGACAGCCCCAGTGAGGGGCCGCCCGAACACCTCTTTCCTACCTCCACCTTTATTTGGCTCCATACAGCCCTGGTGAGACCTCCTTGGCGGGACCCTCCTCTTCCCACCACTGCTTACCAGAAGCCGGGTGTGCAGGGATCGCTCCGTGGAGCACTCCAGTGGGGGGAGGGGAGTGGAATCTGCGTGTCCGGAGCAGCAGGAATGTTCATTTCTATTATCATTTTGGTCCGGCTGCTGGAAGGAGTCTCCTCCCCTTCTCCTCCCCCAGACAACACAGCGATGGTCCCTGCTCCTCCGAAATACACAGCCACAGCTCCGTCCTCTCTTCACTGCCTGACCATAGAACTCGCAGGCAGCATTAACCCGCTGCTGGCTGGAGTGCCGCGCTGCAGCGGCATTGTTGTCAGCCACTTCTGCCACTACATTAATACAGCCTTTTACCGGGTGTCAGAGCGGCCCAGTCCGCCCCTGATGGCAGCACAGGCAACGTACCCCCTGCCTGTGGTGCGCGTACCACGGGTTGAGAAACCCTGCTTTACAGCATTGTGATGAAAAGGCCCACAAGGGAGGATTGGCGAAATATTGAAAGTGTCTATGACGCACGATGCAATTTCCCCAATTGCGTTGGAGCAATAGATGGGAAGCACGTACGTGTGGTAAAGCCTGTAGGGAGTGGCAGTATATTTTTTAACTATAAAAAATACTGCTCATTTGTACTTCTGGCTGTTGCCGACACAAACTACTGCTTCTCCTATATAGATATAGGGTCATACGGAAGTAGCAGTGATTCATGTATATTTTCCAATTCCTCCTTTGGACAAAGACTAACAGGAAATCGCCTTGACCTTCCAGAGAACTCTCCTCTTCCTGGGACAATCCAACCCCCGCTACCCTATGTGTTCGTCGCAGATGAGGCTTTTGCGTTGGGGGAACACCTAATGCGGCTTTATTCAAGCAGGAATCTCAGTACCCAGAAAAAAGTGTTCAACTATAGACTCACAAGGGCAAGAAGGGTGGTTGAGTGCGCTTTTGGCATACTAGCCAATAAATGGAGGGTATTACATACGCCTATTTCATTACATCTTGATAATGCTGCACAATTTTGTTCGGGTACGAGATGGCTATTGTTTCGAGGATTCCTTGATGCATGACCTGGAAGGTGCTTATCTTAGTGCTACTCGGGGAACCTGCGATGGTGGCACTATTCGTGATCAATTTGCATCATATTTAGTTTCACCGGCTGGTGAAATAGAATGGCAAATGGCTGCTATTTCTTAAGTTTATTTTGAAGCTGTTGACTTTGCCTGCATAGTTATTAATGATTTATTGATGCTATCATATACTGTATTTACTGTTTTCTAATTATTGCTGTGTTTCCAATAAATTCTTATACTGTATTAAAAATGATTTATCGTTTTTGTGATACTGATTACTGACTAAATATTTTAATAAGGTAGGTTGATGTCAGAGTACGGGTATAAGGGGTTAATGTGGGCGTGTCATTAGTCATATGTAATAAATTAATATAATTATACTTACACTTTGCTGTCCGGACATCCTGGGTTAACGTCTCCCATTCCTCAACACACGCTTCTGTATGGATGGGGATCCGACTTTGAGGCAACTTCTGTTGAATCCTATGGGCACAAGTCGGATAGAAGTAGTACAGGAACCTTTTCAGAAGTCGCAGCGACTTCAAACGTGTATATTAAGACGGCTCCCATTCATTTCAATGGGATTTCAAATGTCAAGCAGCTTGGGGCGAATTGAGGCAACTCAAGTTGGATCGCAAGTCACCCTATGTGAACGGGCACTAACTGACTGTACAAAATCTCTTTGAACATGGAGCTTGGCTCCTCACGGGACCTTGAGTGGCTGGAAGTTGACGTGGGTGGCTGTTTGCAGCAAGGATGCAGGTTGGTGCTTGACGGGGACCTTACTTTATCTCTTTCCCTCCCTTCCCCCTTTTCTTTCTTCTGTCTTTTTCTTCCTTCACTTATGTTATTACCTTACAATGAAACTTGGCGTAAGCTGGAAGATTGTTTAACCACCTCCCACCCGGCCACTGTACATATACGGCCGGGTGGGAGCTTCCCCGTTCTGACAGGACGTATATATAAGTCCTGCAGAACGGATACTCGCAGCGCGGGCACGCGCCGCGCTGCTGCTGGATCCTGTGATCATTATGATCACAGGATCCAGCTGAGCGGAGATCGGGATACGGGCGCAGTGACTGGCGCTCCCGATCATGTGACGGCTGTGTCCAATCACAGCCGTCACATTGTAAACAGAGACGAGCGTCTCTGACAGTTCTCCCCCGCCGAGCTCAGTGAGAGCTCAGGGGGGGGGGGGGGGGCGGGGGGGAGCTGCAGCTCTGTGACAGCTTTCTGCATGGTGAGGATTTCATGCAGAAAGCTGTCACAGATCGCCCCCCCACACAGTGCACCAAGCACACTGATACCCCTGTCCACATACATGTCAGTGTCCCCATAAAACAGCCCCCAAAACATCTGTATGTCCCCAATCACATCTGTCACCATACACAACATCTGTCACAGTCCCCAAACATCTGTCACAGTCCTCAAACATCTGTATGTCACCGTCACATCTGTCACAGTCACCGTCACATCTGTCTGTCCACCAACACCAAATAAACTCCAATTTGGGTTATTTTTACCAAAGAAATGTAGCAGTATCATTTTTGGTCAAAATTTATCAAGAGAAATTACTTATTTGCAAAATTTTATAACAGAAACGCAGAAAAATGCATTGTTTTTGAAATTTTTTTGTCTTTTTTTAATTTATAGCGCAAAAAATAAAAAACCCACGGGTGATTAAATACCACCAAAAGAAAGCTCTGTTTGTGTGAAAAAAAAATGATAAAAATTTCATATGGGTACAGTGTCGCATGACCGCGCAATTGTCATTCAAACTGCAACAGCGCTGAAAGCTGAAAATTGGCCCGGGAAGGAAGGGGGTTTAAGTGCCCAGTATTGAAGTGGTTAAAGACTGCTTGGCTAGATGGTATGACCCCTGGCCCGGTGGAGGTGAGGTAGCTCTGGTGGCCCTACACTCCCAGCAACAGCTATCCCTCTCCCCTGGCAAGGGAGGCAGGGATTTCTGAGGGGTGTGGACCCTGGCCCGGAGGCCTTTTGGGCTCCATCCTGGATGGGGAGGGTATGATGGAGGTACTGGTTAACCCCTCCCCACTCAGCTGGGATGTACAGGACTGGGGAGACACCTACTTGGGGCAGTTTGCCTATCTGAGTTGCATGGAGATTGGGGCCAGCTAGAGCAGATGCCTAGCTTCTTTGCAGCTGCATCATCCCCAGGCCGATGGAGAGAGTCACCCTGCAGGACGTTGTGGCCCTTTGGGTCACTGTTGGTTGATTTCTTATACCTGAAGCTGAGATGCCTTAAAATGTATTATGTCACACACTTAAGACTGCTTTGCCAATGTATACCTGCGTTTTCTCCTTGTATACTTTGTTTAAAATAAAGATTATATAAGAAAAAGCATTTACCACAAAGAAAAGTGGGCAAGATAGAATCCAAATTTTTGGAACCGTACACCGTTGTTGGTTTGGAAGGCAAAGTTGCCAAAATCCTAGATGATAAAGTCCCGTACAAAATTCAAGATATACTCAACCAAACATACAGAGAAAATTTTAGAAACTTCAGCACAATCAGAATCTATATGTCTCCAAAAATCAGAACTCATTGATTCTACCAGACACATTTCAGCAGTTAGAGTCAGTACAAATGAGCATTTACAAAAGCAAGAAAAATCAGACAGTCCCCATGCTCAAGGTATGCTTAACATATAACTACAATATTAATGCGTTCATATGAAAAATAAATAATGGCAAAATATAACAGGACATATACTTATGTCTAAAACTGGTCCATATT
This sequence comes from Glandirana rugosa, assembly GCA_018402905.1. NCBI lineage: Eukaryota > Metazoa > Chordata > Amphibia > Anura > Ranidae > Glandirana > Glandirana rugosa. The sequence goes on along the minus strand of BLSH010363791.1, from coordinate 108,990 downwards.
AAATTTTTGACAGTCACATCCTGTGCCTTAAAGCAGGAAAGTCAAGGGAGTTAAACTTTGTTTAACCCCTTCAGATCCGCGCTACTACTGAAGTACGGCTCCAGCACGGATCTGAATTTCTGGGACGTCGTCCCCTGTGCCCGCTCCCGGCACGCACTCACAGATGGCGATTCGCGCGGCCGCCGCGCTGCGTGGGCATACCTGCGGGTCGGGCGGACTCTATGTCTGCTTGAGACCCGCGATCGCCTGTCAGAGCTGCAGAACGGGGAACCGCTGATGTAAACACAGCGGTTCTCCTATCTGTGACAGGGGACATGATAGATCTACTGATCCCCAAACAGTTAGAACACATGCAGGGAACACAGTTAATCCCTTCACTGCCAATGACATTTATACAGTAATCAGTGGACATTTAAATTTCTGATCGCTGTATAAATGTCATTGGTCCCAAAAGAGTGTCAAAAATGTCCGCCCCAATATCAAAGGCCCGATAAAAATCGCAGATCGTCGCCATTACTAGTAAAAAAAAAAAATAAATAAAAACACCATAAATCAATTCCCATAGTTTGTAGATGCGATAACTTTTGCGCAAACCAATCAATATACGCCGATTGCGTTTTTTTTACCAAAAATATGTAGGCGAATATAAATTGGCCAAACCTGATGAATAATTTTGTTCTGTTTTCAAAATCTTCACTCTTTGTTTATAGCGCAAAAAAATACCTGCAGAGGTGATCAAATACCACCAAAAGAAAGCTCTATTTGTGGGAAAAAAATGATAATGTTGTTTGGTGTACAAAGTCGCATGACCGTGCAATTGTCATTCAAAATGTGACAGCGCTGAAAGCCGAAAATTGGTCTGGGCAGGAGGGGGTTTAAGTGCCCAGTAAGCAAGTGGTTAATTGATAATTCACTAACACTATCATGTTTTAAGTGCAGGCTTTTTGTGCATTTTTTGGTTATGGTACTACTATAAAAAATTGTTTTTGCAGATCATAGATGCCTACATCTATATATTGGTGGCACACTCAAATAGAAATTCAACAAAAAAAGCCTGTCTGATTGACACACATGCAATCACCAATATTTGGCAAGGAAAAGCCCCAGCTTTAAGAAAAGTAATTTTAAAAAAATCAATTTTTATCAATTAAATGTTGCAAATAATGCATAACTTTCTTTTGTGTATAGATATATTAACTTTGCAGATAATCATTTCTAATTTGACGTGGTGATCGGGGCTGTCCATGAGTCTCATCATTGGGCATTATTGGTAAGAAATTTTCACTGGATCTTTAACCCCTTGGAGACTAAGCCTTTTTCTGATATCTTTTGACTACAATTTAAAATCCGTATTTTTTACTAGCAAATTAATTATAACCCCCAAACATTTTATTTATA
>BLSH010363791.1:79617-100833 GCA_018402905.1 Glandirana rugosa | reverse complement strand
TGGACAAAAACTCTTTGCGAAGATTGTACTGCTAATATCGTCAAAGAGGAGTCCCCATCCTTATGTGGCGACCTAGTGCCAACAATTAGGGATGAGATTAGGGCCAGCCTAGCGGAAGGACCAGGTCCCTCAAGAGAAGGCACAACCAAGCAGCTGCTTGTGGGCTCCCAGAAGGACTCTGCGGTACCCCTGAAACAGGGAGGAGATTCAGCTTCTCAGGGAGCAGGGTCTCTGGACCAGGAGGATTCAGATTCAGAGGAGGAAAGTGAATCCGATGCGACTACTAAATATAAATTGTCGCTGGAAGAAGTGGGGGGACTCCTAAAAGTGATCCATTCTACTCTAGGAATAGAGGAAGAAAAGAAAGAGCTCACTTTACATGACCGCATGTATGCGGGATTAGGGGACTCTAAAAGCGGCACCTTTCCAGTACATTCGGCTATTTCAGAGATGATTAAAAAAGAATGGCTGGAGCCGGAGAAGAAACCTTTTTTCTCCCGGTCACATAGGCGGAGATTTCCTTTTGAGGATGGTCCGGAGGCTGTTTGGAACAAAGTCCCAAAACTGGACTCTGCGTTTTCACAGGTGTCAAAATCAACTGACTTAGCCTTCGAAGACATGGGCTCTCTGAAAGATTCCATGGACAAGAGGATGGACTTACTTCTCAAAAGAGCATGGCAGTCAGTTATGAATAATTTGAAGCCAGCAATGGCAACGATATGTGTGGCTAGAAACCTGGAGCACTGGCTCAATAGGTTGAAGACGCATATTCTGGCAGATTCCTCAAAACAGGAAATTCTGGACTCCTTCTCAACTCTGTCAGCAGTGGTGTCCTATATCGCAGATGCCTCGGCAGAATCAATTCGTATGTCTGCCAGGTCAGCGGCTCTTACAAATTCAGCCAGAAGGGCCTTATGGCTGAAGACTTGGCCGGGGGACGCAGCTTCTAAGAATAGGCTGTGCAGTATCCCTTTCGCAGATCTGTTGTTTGGCACCGAATTAGACTCTATTCTTGACCGCACGGCTGACAAAAAGAAAGCTTTCCCAGTCAAGAAGAAGAAAGTCCAGATAAGAAAGCGTTTTTTTCGGCCCCAAAAAGGGCAGCAGGAAAATAGAACGCAGGGGAAAAGCAAGCCATGGTCTTCTCAGAGGCCAAAAGGTAGGAGTGGAGTGCTCTTCAATCCTCCTAAGGGCCCCCAGAAGTCGCAATGACTCCGCCCTCCCGGTGGGAGGAAGACTGCAGGAGTTTCTTCCGAACTGGAGGGCAATAACATCCAATCAGTTCATCCTGAATCTGCTCTCCTCGGGATATGCAATCGAATTTTCGGAGAAACCTCCAGAAAGATTCCTAGTAACAAACTCCCCAAAGGATCCGGCCAGGGCTCTTGCCATGAAGTCCCTAGTTCAGGAACTGAGATCTCAAAGAGTCATTATTCCGGTCCCAAAAGAAGAGGTCGGTCTGGGATTTTATTCTCATATATTCCTGGTCCAGAAGCCTTCAGGAAAATTTCGGCTGATACTAAACCTAAAGGGGTTAAACCAGTCAGTCGAGTACAGAAAATTTCGGATGGATTCCATCTTCTCCATAAAAAACCTACTATACCAGGGATGTTACATGGCATCTATCGATCTGACAAACGCTTATCTACATATTCCTATTGCTGCCAGATCCCAAAAGTACCTGAGATTGGCGCTGAGAGAGGGAAAAAGGATAGTGCACCTGCAGTTCAGGGCACTCCCCTTTGGCCTATCATCGGCCCCAAGGATCTTCACCAAGGTGATGGCCGAGGCTCTGGCACCTTTGCGTCTGGAAGGGATTTCAGTGATCCCCTATCTAGACGACCTCCTCTTCTTTGCCCAGTCCAGGGAGATTCTTCTGCAAAACCTGGTCAGAGCTCGGAGTCATCTGGAGTCCATAGGATGGAGCTTGAATCTCCAAAAATCAAATCTTATCCCTGCACAGGAGGTGATATTTTTGGGATATTCCATCAACTCGGTGGAACAAAAGATCTTTCTCCCCGAGGAGAAAAGGATAAAACTGATGGAGGAGGTGTCCCTGCTACAATCAAGCAATCTTTGGTCCATCAGAAGGATTATGTCTGTACTGGGAACTCTGACCTCATCCATTCCTGCGATCCAGTGGGCAATACTCCAATTCAGACCGTTTCAGAGCTTTTTGTTGAGGGTCTGGGATCACCGGCAGCAGTCTTTGGATACGCTGGTGAGGATCCCCACCCCGGTAAAACTAAGCCTTTGGTGGTGGAAAAACCAGGAAAGGTTCTCGGCAGGTCTGTTGTGGTCCTTCCCAGTCCAGGTAAGGCTGACGACAGACGCCAGTTCCTGGGGTTGGGGGGCTCACATGGGCGGTCAGTGGACCCAGGGATCTTGGTCCACAAGAGAAGCCTCAAGATCCTCAAATTGGAGAGAGCTAAAAGCAATCGAGTTGGCTCTGTTGGTTTTTTCCAGTCAGGTCCAAGGACTCCACTTACAGGTTCTATCCGACAACGCCACTACAGTGGCCTATATAAACAGGCAAGGGGGTACAAGGAGCAGAGCCCTGCAAGAGTTGGCAAAAAGCATTCTAAACTGGGCAGAGCACCATACTCTATCCTTGTCGGCAGTCCACCTGAAAGGGTCCTTAAACATAATGGCACACTTCCTTAGCAGGAATCGGATTTACGAGGCAGAGTGGCGGTTGAACCCGGAAGTATTCCAGATAATAGTCAGAAAGTGGGGCCAACCAGAGGTAGATCTCTTTGCCACTCAGGAAAATTCCCAGACGCCTCTCTTCTACTCCTTAAGGAGGTCAGATACATCCCTGGGGCTAGATGCTCTAGCACACAGGTGGGAGTTTCGCCTATGTTATGCCTTCCCGTTGATACCTCAGGTCATAAAGAAGGTCCAGAAGGAAGTAACAACAGTCATCCTCATTGCTCCTTTCTGGCCCAAGAGGGCTTGGTTCTCAGCCCTTCTTCAGATGCAGCTGGAACCTTTTCTGCACCTTCCTTTGCGGCAGGATCTGTTAATACAGGGTCCCCTGTTCCACCAGGAGGTAGAAAAATTGAAACTCACAGCCTGGTTACTGAGGAACAACTGTTAAAAAGGAAGGGTTTCTCTGACAGACTGGTGGCTACCCTGTTGTCAAGCAGGAAGAAGGTCAACAGGGCAATTTATGCAAAGAACTGGAAGGTGTTTTTATCTTGGTGTTCCAGATCTAAAAGACAGGTAAGCAGTATTTCCTCAATCCTAGAATTCCTGGTGGGCAGAAGTTGCCCGAAGTGGGACTTGTCAACGGTCCTGCAGGCCCTAACCAAAGAACCTTTTGAGCCCATGGAGTCTGCTACATTGAGGCTTATCACATTAAAGACTGTCTTTTTAGTTGCTATAACCACGGCTCGAAGAATAAGTGAGCTTCAGGCCCTGTCAAAAAGGGAACCATTTTTTTCTATTTTTCCAGACAGAATGGTTCTAAAGACGGACCCTAATTTCTTGCCAAAGGTCGCTTCGGTCCAGAATCGAGCCCAGGAAATAATCCTGCCTACGTTTTGCTCTAATCCGACAGGGAAGAAGGAAGAAGAATTCCATACCCTGGATGTTAAGAGAGCAGTTTTGTGTTATTTAGAAGCCACAAAAGAGTTTAGTCACTCTTCTGCTTTATTTGTTTCATATGCCGGTGTCAGGAAGGGGAAGCAAGCTTCCAAAGGAACCATTGCCAGATGGCTAAGAATGACTATTACGGAGGCCTATTCTCTTTCAGGTCTAGAAAGCCCGGTAGGTATCCGGGCTCATTCTACCAGAGCTTTAGCGGTGAGTTGGGCTGAGAGTGCTGGTGCCACCCCTGAGCAGATCTGTAAAGCAGCCACGTGGTCAAGTCTGTCGACTTTTATCCGTCATTATAGATTAGACCTCTTGACGGCGCAGGACCAAGCTTTTGGCAGAAAGGTCCTGCAGGCTGTTGTCCCACCCTAATGGGGGTAAGTCTCGTTTATCCTCTCGGGTGCTGTCCTGAAAGACGATTTGTAAAAAAGCAAGTTAGACTTACCAGTAACTTGTTTTCCAATAGACTTTCAGGACAGCAGCAACCCGCCCTATTGTTTTATCTGCTGTATACTATGACATAACTGTTGCTTTTGTGTTTCAGCTGGGGCTGGAGGTTCTCTACAAACAACTGAAGGATAGTGGATGAAGGCCTCCTTTTAATTTGTGAATGGTGAGGGGTTTCCTGTTGGAGGAGGAGCCATGATCTCTCGGGTGCTGTCCTGAAAGACTATTGGAAAACAAGTTACCGGTAAGTCTAACTTGCTTTCTTCTGCTTTGTCAGGAGACTTACAATTAGGTCCATATATATTTGGATACAGGCACAGTTTTAGGGTTTTTCAGGTATTTACCAAAACATATTCAAGCTATAGTTATATAATGGATAAGGGCTGAAAGTGCATACTCTCAAGTTTAATTTGAGGGTATGTACATCCAAATCGGAGGAAGGGTTTAGGAATCACAGCTCTTAAGAATAGCCAACCCCCTTTTTCAAGAGACCAAAAGTAATTGGACAGTTGAATCAAAAGCTGTTTCATGGCCAAGTGTGGGCTACTCCTTTATTATTTCTTCATCAATTACGCAGGTAAAAGGTCTGGAGTTGATTCTAAGTGTGATATTTGCGTTTGGAATCTATTGCTGTGAACCTACATCATGTGTTCAAAGGAGCTGTCCGTGCAAGTGAAACAGGCCATTGTAAGGCTTCAAAAACTAAACAAATCCATCAGAGAGATAGCGGCAACATTAGGAGTGGTCAAATCAACAGTTTGGTACATTCTGAGGAAAGACGAACACACTGGTGAGCTCAGCAACATAAAAAATTACTTAGAACCCCCAAACATATACACCCTAGACAATAAAGTAGCGGTCTTTCCAATACTTTGTCACACCGGTCTAACAAACTAAATTTTTTGGTGAAAAATATACTTTTTTTCTATTTAAAAATTTGAAAACAGTAAAAGTAAGCCCAATTTTTGTTATATAGTGAAAGGTAATGGTAATTGGTAATGGTATGCCAATTAAATTTATACCCACCATGTCATGCTTCAGAATTGCGCACACACATGGAATGGCGACAAACTTTGACAATTAAAAATCTCCATAGACGACGTTTAAAAATGTATACTGGTTTCGAGTTACAGAGGAGGTCTTTTGTGAGAATTATTGCTCTTGCTTTAACAAATGCGTCGATACCTCACATGTGTGGCTAGAACAAAGTTTAAATTGGAGGGCACGACTTACATATGCGTTCGCTTCTGCGTGCGAGCTCAGAGGGATGGCGCACTTTATTTTACTTTTTATTTTTACAATGTTTTTTTAAAAAATGTTTTGCGTTACTTTTATTCCTATTACAAGAAAAGTAAACATCCCTTGTAATAGAAAAAAGCATGATTTTTAATGTGAGATCTGGGGTCAAAAAGAAATTTCAATTTTAAAAAATGGTCCCTTTTAGGACCATTGGGCAGAAGTGACTTTTGACATTGCTTCAGTCATCCAATGGTATTGAGCCGAGTGATGTACAGCATTCCCTTACTGGACTTCCTACCTTTCAGGGCAGAGGATCGGATCGCCTCCGCCGCTACTGACAGGTCTGGTAAGTGGCGGAGACGACCATGAAGCGGTAGAAGAACGGCACCACTACCACTGCCAATAAAAGTGATCTTGCAGCTAATCTGCCGCGGAGACCACTTTTATCTTAAAGTGGACTGCCCGCCATTTAAAAAAAAAAATACCAGGGTTATGGCAGCCATCTGCCCTGCTATTCAACATCAAAGTACTGACGTATAACGACGGCTGGCGGTCCGGAAGTGGTTAACCGGTGGTTAAATTAAAATACAACCCCAAACATTAAATATATTTTTGTTTTTCAGGTTGCATGTGACATTTGTACATACTGGTTTCACCTTGTTTGCATCGAGAGCTCACAAAGGCCAAAAAATCCAGAAAGTTCTCCATTCGTGTGTTATCGTTGTCAGAAGAAAATGTAATGTATGTGTCAGTTGTTAAAATATCAGTTTTTATTAAATGGTTTAAATATGTGTACTATTTTTTAATAGGTACTAAGTAATAGTACTTTTTAATGGGTGTACTATTAAAGTTATTTTTTTGTTAGATCATTAGCTACTTTGTGACTTAGCTGTATTACTGTTATATATTTGCTAATTTCTTATTATTTGAATAAAAAATGTTTTTCAAATTGTTCAGTTCATATTGCTTCTATTGATGCATGAACATATGCTACCTTTTGTACCCATACAATTTAGGGAAAAATAATACAAAAATGCTGGTGTGCCTTGATATATTTTAGCTGCTTATCAGTGTACCACAAGGCAGAAAGTCTAAAAATCACTAGTGTGTGTTGGCTGCTAATGGATACTAATCATATGAGACCATGAAAAGTGTGGGAAATTTTTTATGGCATCAGGAGTTTTACCATCGTACTTCCGGGCCAGAAAAATAATATTGCAGGAGATGGAGGCACAGTGTCAATCCTGCAACTGGACTCATCACTGATCATGCTGCCTGAGACCAGGTGGATCCAGTTGCAGGACTGACACGGTGCCCTTACCATTTCCTCTTGTATATGACTGCCACCACAGTCAGTGTTACCACATTCCAGTTTACAGCCTGATCTATTCTCAGTGTGGCACATATAGGCATCATTGGAAATACACACTGTTTGGGCTCTGCATACGCCAGCTGTTTTTATATGCATGAGCCAAGTAGGCTCTAATACCAGCTATTTTAATCTGCATTGTATTGGTTATTAACTTATTTTTTTCAAATAAAAAATACTTTGGGGATTCATGAATGATAACCTGTCAATCGATTGCGGAGTGATCTAAGCACTATAGACAATTCCTGCAATATTATCTTTACACTCCCTCAGAAGTTATTTCTTCAGTAGCTAAGATCACCAATGCACTCCCAGGACTTTGCATAGGTATATTGTTAGGCTGAGAAGGGCGCCTGTTGTTTTATTTATCTTGGACAGAAAGAGACCATGGACAAAAAAAAAAAAAAAACAGGGAAGCGTGCTCGTCCAGTCCATAATTACCACATAGAAATTTTACATGTACCATGAACTATGGGAAATGTGGGAACTGGGAACCCTTATAGCATCACACATATGACTGGGATAGATTTATATACAGGTGTGAACTATAAAATTAAATAGAAATAATACATAGATAAGATATATTAAAAGAGAAATATGGGTTCATTTTTCCCCCTATTATACTTGCCTAGGTAAATGCTGCATATCTCCCCTGTTGCCTCTACACTGAAAACCGAGCGTTCGAACACCACTGATGGCTCTGTTTTCACAGCTCTGTGAGCTGCAGACTGGCAGTCACCACTCTATGCTCATCTCCCTCCACGCTCACTGGAGCGTTGAGCTATGGAGGGGAGCAAGACACTTAGAGGCAGAGACAGGTGTCAGTCCAGGTACCTGGCGGATCCAGACTCCTTTTGTCGGGGTGGCGCAGTGCCTGGAATGATATCTGCGACGTTAGCAGAGAGCGGAATTCAGTCCGCTCTCTGCTGAAAATGGGTGACAGGAGTGCAAAAAGAATTGAATTCCTGTAATCCATAAGGCTACTTTCACACTGCAGCGGTAGCCGCGGTCGCGTTAAAACCCCGCTAGTTTTAGCGGAGTTGTACCAGAGATATGGCTCCGCTATGCAGACGGGAGCGCTGCTCTTTTAACCCCCCCACGGGGTTAAAATGGGCTTAAAAGTGCCAGCGCTCTGTGCTACCGAGGCGGTGTGCAGCCGCTTTGGAAGCCCTTGCCATTGATTTCAATGGCAGGAGCGGTATGTACACCGCTCTCCTCACCGCCTCAAAGATGCTGCTTGCAGGACTTTTTGTAATGTCCCACAAGTGCACCGCCACAGCGTGAAGCACTCAGGACTTTCACATTTGGGGGGGGGATTTTTGAGGTGCTTTACAGACGCTATTTTTAGCAAAATAGCGTCTATAAAGCATCTCAGTGTGAAAGAAGCCTAACTGAAGTACAGGCAAAGGAGGTTTGGATGAACTTCTTTAATATATGTAATTACATCACACTTAACATCACACAGTAATTCAGTTTCAGCAGGTTCAGAGAGATATGCTATAAAAAATAGTTCATTGTATTGATACAGGTAAAATGTGTTGTCACTGTTGTATCAACGAAGTGACACAATAAACAAATTGTCACTTGAGATCTATAAAGGATTTTTTTATACTGGTATGAAGTTGAATATTGCTGAATAATTTCTATTTTTACCTGTTCAGCTTCATAAATAGATGGGGATATTGACCACTATTAAACATATTTCGGAGTAAACCAAATCTGACAGCAGCAGCATCTCTTTGAGATAAGTCTGTTTCCTTTGCTTCCCTTGACCAGAATGAGTCCAGGTAGTGGAAAAAGGAAAAGTGTAGTTTAGTTGGGATGGCACGCCTGATAGCCACTCAGGGAAAGGGGGTCTGAATTGATTTAACTTTTGAAAAGCGGGGAGAAACCAAATCTGACAACAGCAGTGTTACTGTGGGATAGCTCTGTTTCCTATAGCCAAATTAAGTCAAGGGAGAGTGAGGATTGTCTATTAGGGATGACAGAGGTGTCAGGCACTCCTTGCTCTATGACTCAATTTAAAAACAAATCCGACAAATTTCCAGACCTTATGACATGTCCATCTATTTGGGCATTTCTCCAATATACAGTTAGGGACCTCAAACATCAGCAATGGGATAAATTTACACCCAACTTAACAGCTCAGCAATTACATGCCCCGAAGACACTACAGAATTGTAAGGATATAATAATCATAAAACCTTCAGATAAGGGTGGCAACATTGTCATAATGACTCAACATCAATATTGTTCTATATGCAGGGATGTCTTGGACAATCCCAATTGGTATCTACCGATACGACAATCTGTTATTGTACAATTTACCCAGGAGTTCCATGAACTCTGTACTCGAACCTTCTGGGATGGTTTAATTGATCAACATACACTTCAGTACCTTATAGTTAAACACCCTAGTATCCCGACCTTCTATACATTCCCAAAGACACATAAAAATCTGAGTAAGCCTCCTGGGTGACCGATTGTGTCGTGCATTGGATCCTTGACGGACCCCACCAGTAATTTTGTTGATAGTCACTTACTGCCTCATGTGATAAGACTTGCATCATATATTCGGGATACTATGGACCTATTAAAACACATTGAGGGAATTCAGATCCCTCGGGACTCCCTCCTCGTGGCTTTGGATATAGAGTCCTCCAGTATCCCCCACGAGAAGGGAGTCTCAATGGCTGAATCCTTCCTCATGGAACAAGATCACAATACCTGGCCCCTAAATAGATTTGTTTTGGATCTCCTGTGGTTTATCCTGACCCGGAATTTCTTTTTATTCAATGAACGGTGTTATTTACAAATTCAAGGGGTAGCTATGGGGACCTCATGTGCACCCCCTCCTAGTCAAAGCTATATTTGGGGGGTGGGAGAGGAGAGTGTTCTCACATGATGTCTTTACAAAATTTCTTTCATCATTTCTATTTTGGTACAGATTCATTGATGATTTGTATGGACTGGCTCAAGGGATCTCTTGGCTGAGTTCATCCATGTGCTAAATTCCAATGAACTTAATCTGTATTGTACATATTGCATCTGTGAATCGGAAATTTCATTTCTGGATCTCCTAATTACCAAAGACCAGGAGGGATATTTAAATACCAATCTTTACTGCAAGTCTACATCTGGGAACACTCTCCTCCACGCCTCCAGTGCACACCCCAAACCATTGGTGTGTAGTATTCCATACGCACAGTATCTCCGCCTTCGCAGAAACTGTGGGAGGGAGAAAGATTTTCGCACTCAAGCAAATCTTCTATGCGATCGCCTACTCAAAAGGGGCTATACTCGCTCTAATCTTAGAAAAGCATTTAATCGAGCATCAGCTCATGCTTGATCATCCCTTCTATATACTACTCAGCGCCCTAGTCAGTCGGATACTGTTAAAATTATTACACCATATTCAGCCCATCATAAGGAATTTAGACAGATTCTGTCTTGCCATTGGCATCTACTAACAGAACATCATATTCTTAATAAATATGTTAAACCCATGCCAGAACTGGTGTTTCGACGAGCAAAATCCTTACGAAATCTCCTGACTTCGAGTCACTATCATTCTGCAGATCAAGAGACCCGTGGACGACGGGGCACGTTACCTTGTGGGACGTGCCCTAGATGCCCGTGGGTCGCTGATATACGTAAATACACACTACCCAATGGTGAAATCGTTGTACCTACCTTCTCAGCCAACTGTAATACCACAGGAGTGGTTTATCTGATGATGTGTGAATGTCAGGCATTTTATGTAGGCAAAACAATTAGGGAATTTCAACAGCGTATTGGAGACCATATATACTACTCCACCAATGGATGACTGACTACTGTCCGTGGCCACATTGGTCTATACCATAAGTTCAACTCCCAAGTGGTGCAGTTCGCTGTCTTGGAGGTAGTGCCCACTGACCCCAGGGGTGGAGACCGCGACAGGATCCTTCTACAGCGTGAAACGCTGTGGATTGAACGCCTGAACGCGGTGTCACCCCCTGGACTCAATGAGGTCAATTCATACAAACCCTTCATCTAAGTGACCCCTTATTATGCTCTATGTCCGTTAAAAAATTGCATTCTTTATCCCTTTGGCCAAGAACGTGGTTCATGGGATGTCCATCTCTGTATCCCATGAATACTATTGGTCCTCTAACTGTAGGGACGTGAGACGGGGGATCTCCAGCCATGTCCTGGTCCCTGATGTAGATTCGGGGCAATTTATCCCAAACGACATATGCATATATTCAATATGTATATTATATGTGTGTCTTTTTTTTTTTTTTTTTTTCTCTTTTCTCCTTATTTGTAAATATATACCTATATTTTTAATTGTTTCAGTATATGTTGGATTGATTTCTCTGGATATTCTTGGTGTATTGCCGCTTGCCCGGAAGTATGTCTTTTGTGCTTGTGGGGCACTGGTGTGTCCCACCTCCCACTTCGGCAGAGATGCAGCATCCCTGGAATGCAACGTTGTCTGAAATGACAAGCTTGTGCTTGGGCGATCCGCCCTTTGGCAATTGGCCACGAGTGAAGCGCGTGCGAACGTTATCGACGCACGCCGTCCAGTAGGGTTTATAGGCAGGGCACCCCTGCTTAAGTCAGTATGGAGGTGGTCTCAGGACACACGAACATGCTGGAGGACATCGGTGAGTGATACGTTTTTCTACATTGTTTGGAGACTGTATGACGGATACTGTGGCGCCCTTTGATGCCTCCGGGGGTTTTTCCTATCTTGAACATTTTTTCTCTTTTTTATATATAGCCTATTCGGATTGTTAAGGATGGGGTTCTTTGGGACTACATACATTAACATACTCTGCCATGCCTATGGCACAATCCGTGCCTTTGCAGCTTATATTACTACTGTATATGGGATCTGCCTTGAGACCATCTTTGATATCTCCTTTCTTCTGATGCAATGCCGTTCAGGTATCAACAATATGTGCCCTGATTGCACTGTTTGGGTGATCTCTTCACATCGGTTTCTTCCTGGACTAAGGCCCAGGATTCATCACACCACCTTGGGAGAGGAATTTCCCGAGAATGTACAATTTTAGGGTCAGAGGACTACCCGAAGTGATCATAGACGTCACTGACGCGAGTCAGGACTTAATCACCAACCTTCTGCCCGGCACCTCAAAACACCGTCTGGAACTGGATAGGGCCCACAGAGCTCTGGGTCCCCCCAGGAAGGATGGCTCTCCGAGAGACATTATAGTCAAGCCACACTTCTATGCTATCAAGGAGGGGGTCATGAGACATGCTAGAACAACACCTTAGATTCTCTGCAAAGGCCATCCAGTGCAAATCTTTGCTGACTTGGCCCCCTCCACCATTCAAAGACGGAGAGCCCTAAAACCTCTGCTTACGGTGCTTACACAGAAGGAGATTAAATATAAATGGTCATTCCCATTCGCTGTCAAGTTCACCCTCAAAAGACAGGGACTATGCTTTTTCCTCTCTCCAGGAGGGAGAGAGGCTGCTTCTGCACCTGAAACTAATCTCTCAGGAATCTGACATGGATACCTCCAACAATGTCCCGAGTTCCACCAAGAGACAGTCTCCCACCAGCCCTGGAACACTATTGTGGACAAAGGCCAAGCCAAAACGAGCCAAAGACAATGGCTCACCTTGATGCTGCCATCCCAGCTAAATATGTTTTTTCTAGGGTCTGACTTTATGGCCCTTTGCATGCCCCCCTTTCAATGAGCGCCCCACACGCACCCCTGATCCCTGGTTCCTCTGAAACTGTGAGGAGGACTCAAATTATAGTTGTTTGCTTTTTTTTAGAGTGCAAGTTGGCTTTTCCTCTCCTGAACTTAGAGCGCCAGGCTGCGCACATTTCTTGCGGACCTGTTTTCTCGTCATCCGTAAACTTAGCTGCCAGGCTTCTCTTTGCCAAGTTTTTCTCATGGTGGTTGACCCCTCAGTGGTCTCAAAAAATCTATGACTATGTGTCAAATACCCTAATCTCTCCTTATTAGGACATGTGATCCACTATTTAAATATTTCAATATTTAATTGTTGGCCCCCTCTTTGGGGGGAATACCTCCCCCTCTCATTTTGGGAGGAGGGGGGCCCTCCCAATTTGGGTCTGACTCTGGGGGGTACGTATCTGCTTCTTAGACCCAGAATGGCCTGTTTAGAATTTTCTTAAAAATGTTAGTAAAAAGGGCTCCTTGGCGGGAGGTGGTTCCCCTGCGCCTCTACCTATTCCCCGGACCTCTGGCTGTGTAGCCAAACTTCCTTCTGTCTACTAGGGGGTGACCAAGGGGTTTTTCCTTTCCCCCCCTCGGTCACATGACCCTTTTTTGGAGAAAGCAACCCTTTTTTTTCAGGGCTACAAAGTAGCAGAGCTATTTCCACTATTTTCATTCTCTCTCTCCTTCAACTCTCCCCCAATTCATCCATGCCTTTCCTAACCTCTCCTTTTTTTCCAGAGTATTCGCCAAATGGGTTCCCTTCTACAGGACAAGCAAAGGATCCCAGGCCGCCCAGCACACCCAGGCTGTCAGTGAAATTACACGATGGACCTCAGGGAGGGTGAGTGACCATAGAAGCTTCATCACTTTCTGCAGTTGGACTATTGGCTGACCACACATACGAGTTCCCCTGAAGGTCGCGACTCACAATGTGCAGGGCCTTAACTCACCCATAAAGAAAAATCTGTGATCATTATAAATCCCTAAAGTTAGATGTTCTCCTACTCCAAGAAATGCACTTCTCGGTTCAATACAACCCAACATTTCTACACTCGTATTTCCCTCAATTCTATCTCGCCAATCCAGTGAATAAGACCAAAGGTGTGGCTATTCTATTTTCTAAAACCTGTAACTTTACATGGTTGTCAGACATTAGAGATCCGGAGGGCAGGTATATCTTGGTCAAGGGGAGCATAGATGGTCAAATATTTTCACTAATTTTGTATTATGCCCCCAAGGTCAACTTCAGGTTTTTTCAAAAACTATTGGACTCTTGCTCTCCCCTCCTGGAAAGTACAATAATTTTTGGAGGCGACTCGAATGTCGCCTTCGATCAGAGCCTCGATAAGACAAGGCCTCCAGGTTACCAACTCCTCCGACCTACCAGAGTTAGCCTCCGTATTGCAAAATTACTCCACTCATACAACCTATTAGATGTTTGGAGGGAAATGCATCCCTCGAAGAGAGACTTTACTCATTTTTCCAGTCCCCAAAATTCTTACTCCAGGATCGATCACATACTAACCCCCTGATATGCCTTACCCAACACATTAGATTCCCACATCCATGATACAGCCCTCTCGGACCACGCTATAGTCTCCCTCTCTGTTCGTACCCAGGCCAAGGCTTTCCATACACCGCACTAGAGACTGAATGAATCTCTACTGGCAGACCCAATTCGCGTGGCAGAACTAAACAAAAACCTGCAGGAATACTTCTCATTCAATAAGGTGGGGGACACTTCTGTAGAATCAATATGGGCAGCCCATAAGGCCTTTATAAGAGGAAAGTTAATACAATTGGTCTCTAAAACCAAAGAGAGAGAGAAGGGCCTCCCTTAAGAAATTAGAGGAATCCTTCCTAGCAATTAAAGCTGAGCACAAAGCAAACCCCTCTCAACAAATATTGGATAGATTAGACAAGGTCAAGATAGAGCTCAATCTTGCCCCTACCACCTTAGACACTCTACCATGCCAACAATTAGGGTTGCTGGCAATCCCCCCTCAGCTAACCCTGAAAAAGTCTTAGGCACTTTCCAGAATTACTACGAGAAGCTATACAGCCCTTTGCCTATAGAGAATATGGAGGGAATCGTGGGATTCCTTGATGACACTCTAACACCTTGCCTCTCGGACGCTCATAGAGACCTCATGGTAGCAGCAATCTCCGAAGAGGAGATCCTGGAGGTTATTAAGGGATTAAAGTGGGGCTCTGCCCCAGGACCGGATGGTCTCTCGGTCCCCTATTATAAGGCCTTCGCTAACACCTTAGCTCCATATATGGCAAGATGCTTCAACGACAAGATGAAGGGAGAACCCATGGAAAGTCATCTAAACACGGCATTCGTTACAGTGATGCCCAAGCCCGAGAAGAATCCAGAGGAAGTAGATAATTATCGCCCAATTTCCCTCATCAATAATGACTTAAAAATCCTCACTAAGTTGATGGCAAACCGTCTAGCCTCCTTAATAGACAGATATATTCACAAAGACCAAGTGGGTTTTATTCCTGGCCGGCAAGGTCCCTACCAAATCAGACGGGCAATTCATTTAGTCTCTATACTCCAATCAAATTGGTCTGGAGGGCCTATACAGAGAGGAATGCTACTTTCTCTGGATCTTCGCAAGGCGTTCGACTCGGTCTCCTGGCCCTACCTTTTCTCTTTGCTGGAACGTTGGGGATTCGGTCAACGGTTCCTAGGTCTCATCAGAGCCCTTTATGCAGGCCCTCAAGTATTAATTAAAACTACAAGGTTTTTATTCCAAATTTTATTTTGTCTTATTTTGCTTATTTATATTGTGCTGGGTTTTTAGTTGGGATATGGACCTGTGGGCTTTACATTTTACCCATGGAATACCGGGCGGCTCCTGTACTGATTAGCCGTGCTTCTCTCCATAGGCTTTCTCTGGCCCATTAACGCCGTCCTGCCCATGAGATGTTTTATTTGTAATCACACACCATTGGACCTGTTTTGGGCTGTACAATTATCATCCTGTGTCCATGGTATGTGTTTGATTTATCTTTTTTGTCTCTTGATATTTTTATGGAGATACCAGCACACTTATTCATATATGTAGGCCCGGTCTAATACCAACCTTTTCTCTTTTTTTTCTCTGTGTCTAATACCCAGGTGCTACACCTGTTTGGTGCGTTGTTCCCCTGACACGGCGCATCATATGTAGGCATGCTGCTCTTTGTTGGGCACGCCTCTGCTACCCTGTCAGAACCCCTGGAATCATCCAAATAGAGACCCTACTCCAGGGTTGGTCTAAATACAATATTGACTTATGTAGCTATGTCTATAATAAGGCATTGACTCATTGGTTTGTCCGAGGTTGACCGTGCTACCATGTGGAGTGTCCCTTCTCTGATTTTACACTTCAAGGTAAATCATCTCAATTATGAAACTTATATGCAGTGTGCTTTAATCCTATGATCAGGATATGTTTTTAAATGTTATATTACTTTGACTTATTGATCAGATTGTTAACTTGTCCAAGGCATGTCCCCTAATAGAGACAATGCCTATACCATATACTGTTGTATTTTTCTGAATTTTGCTATATTTTATCAGACTGTATTTCTGCTTACTTAGGATACATATACCCGCAATGTGGTTTTGTCCATTCACCCCTGAAGAAGCCATCATAGGTGAAACGCGTCGGAAGGACGTATCCTGCTTTGCTTCCCAGCCATCTTTGGCTACATTTCGTCTGTTCTGTTCTGACAGGAAGCATTTTGACCCCTTGGTTTATATTTGTCATGTCTGATGTATTTAGTTTACACATATTTTATTGTTTTTTTTTTCTCACTTTCATGTGGGGCATTACATGTTCAATTTTACACTAATAAATGTTGTACATTCCATTCTTCCCATGTTGGTCTGATCATTCAGAGAGGGTTTTGACCGAGTACCTTTTTATCACTGTGGTATATTACCCCAGTATTCCTTTTTCTATGTTCATAGGGATGTGGTACCGATCTTAGGCGGTGGTCGATAACTGTTTGTCTCTCTTTCCAATAGGGTAGCAGATACCCCTCCTTTTTGTTATTAGATCCACTGCCGCCCTCTCTGTATTATCTATCTATGGCAGGGTTTTATGTCTACTATTGTCTAGGATAGTTATCCGTCTATTACATCTAATGACACTCACCTGCACTCAATGACATATCCAACTGCATGTCTTTAGAGATGTACATCCTGGTGTAAATATAATAGATTTGTCAGAGATTTGTTTAACCATTAGGGTCATATTCGTACCCTTATAGCATTTATAAGATATATCAAGTATGGCGGACTTTTGCGGAGACAACTGGGAGGGTTTCATTACTTAAATCCAAAACTAAGCTCTGGGAGCAAATATTGGTCAACAGGATATATAAACTTGGTATCAACGGGTGAAACAATTACTAATCAAAAAATCATCTTTATACTGGCATAAGCAGTATTTCGACCTCTATAGAGAACATAAATGTGTCCCCTTTGGACTTTGTATCCAAATTTTTCCCACTCTACCAACTGTTAATGCTGAGATGAGAACACTATGGGAGGAGAATATCCAAGCATGCTCCTTTCGCATGATGGAGATCCTCAATAACCACTACAAAAAAGAGATTGCGGGATTGGATGAATTATTACATTAATTACAACAGGACAATCCACACATAGCCACAAATCCAGCCTTTGAGGACAAACAGAAAGAGCTTATGGAGTTTATGAATAGATTTAATAAAAAACTGGTACTCAACAAAAATAAAAAAATTGATGAGAGACCTAGCTGCCTATGACACACAAAAGGCATATAAATGATCACAAGGCCCAAAACAGAAGTACACACGTACTCAGAAACTCCAGGCAACTTCTATGCCTGCAAGACAGCATAGGGGTGACACAGATACAGAGGTACAATCTTTATGTTCATCCTCTTTCGTTTCTTCCATACAGGCAGAATCAATTGTATCAGACTCCTCAGGCCAAGGGAAAATTAAAAAGACTAACTTTGGTGGTCGGGGCAGATCGGGAACACAGCCCAAACGGCAGAACACCACGAAGGGTGACTTTTCCACTTCGGGCAAGCCTGCTCCATGTTCTTCTAACTTCTCTCTCACACAGTTTAAACCTCTCTCTTTATTTCCCTCCTTTGGTGAAGGGGCTTCTTCACGAGCACCATCTGGTGAAGCTATGGGCGGAGCCATGGGAGGGGACACACAAAGTCAAGGTAAGCAAGTTGTTCGTTCTAAAGTCAGATCAGAAGAATTACCTTCAACAGGAACACCATTCCCTTTAGGGGAACCCAAGAAACAAGGGAGTATACAATTACATCTGACGAAAAAAATGTAGATGACCAACAGATTATTAACCTATCCCCCTACAAATTGACTCAAGACAAGGAATCCCTACTTTAAAAGCCCTCATGCAGCTATGGGAAGAAAGTAACCCTGAGACCGAGGCTACAGATGAATTGGCCCCTTCTGGGACAGACACATCCTCCTTGGGTGCTGTGGGGGGTTTTCCCCCCAACCCCCAATATAAAGCTAAATCACGTTTCCCTCCTTTACAACGTAATTTGCACATTTGGGCATTCGTGCAAAAAGGTCTGTATTATATTAAAAGGGCCACCAATATATCCCATGTGGATACTAATCTACATGGGGGCCAATGGGGGGCCAATGGCGGGCCCTCCAAAGTCTTAAAAGCAATGACCAGATAGTTATCAAACCTTCTGACAAGGGGGGAAACATTGTGATACAAAGCAGGAAACAATATGTTCGAATGTGTTTAACTATACTGAAGAACACAGATTGGTATAGGAGGATAGGTGATGAGAGGGTTGAGTGTTTCTATCAGGAATTCAGGGACGTTATAGGGAGTGCCTATCGGAGAGGTGTCATCAACAAAAACACCTTTTAGTTTTTAAATGTCACAGATCCGGTCATTCCGACTTTTTACGCACTCCCTAAGATGCATAAAAGCCGTGAGGACCCACCGGGCAGGCCTATTGTCTCCGGCATTGGATGTATATGCGAAAAGCCAAGCCTCATGGTAGATGAATGTTTAAGGCCTTTGGTCTTAGCACTTCCCTCCTATATCAAAGACACAAGAGATCTCCTTAAAGTCTTGGAGGATGTCTTTGTCCCTGAGGGTGCCTGGTTAGTTACCATTGATGTAGAAGCACTCTACTCATCCATTCCCCATGCTAAAGGTCTTGGGTTAATGGCTGATTTTCTCAAAACTAAGGACAAGAATTTAGCTGAATTTAATTTGTTTATTCTTGACTTATTGCAATACATTTTGTCTCGCAACATTTTTCTCTTCAACAGTTCCCACTACCTCCAGGTACAGGGTGTGGCGATGGGCACACATTGTGCCCCATCGTACGCTAACCTGTACCTGGGGGGGTGGGAACGATCCATTTTCTACACTGAGGACTCCTCTCTATACCTGTGCCATATTCTCTCTTGGCACAGGTATATTGACGATATACTCATGATATGGACAGGTATGAATGCCCTTTTACAGGAATTTATGACTTGGTTGAATACAAATTAATTCAATTTGAAATTCACCATGCAATGTGACTTGACCATGGTCACCTTTTTAGATGTCCAAATCATCAAGGACCAGGAAGGCAAGATTAGTACCGATCTCTGTCGGAAGCCCTCGGCCACCAACACTATCTTGCACGCCAAAAGTTCCCATCCCAAACCCCTTAAAAACAGTATTCTTTATGGGCAATATCTGCGGCTGAAACAAAATTGTAGCGATTGCAACACCTTTCTCATACAGGCTGGTCTATTACGACAGCGACTTTTTAGAAGAGGATACAGCAAAAAATGCCTTAAAAAAGCATTTAATAAGACAAAGGATAGATCTCGGGAATCTCTTCTTTTTCCTCCCCCAAAAAACAATGTACAGACACCCACTCGGATTATTGCCCAATATTCGGCCAATTCAGACCAGATGAGACATCCTTGAGCAACACTGGCACCTCCTTCTGGAGGATCCTGTGATTAGCAAATACGTGGCATTTAAACTCACGGTCACTTTCAGACGGGCTCGGAAACCTTAGGGACTACCTTACACACAATCACTTGGCCGGTCCCAGGGAAACTATACCCTGGGCCCGGTCAAGCAGGGGTACTAAAAAATGCGGCAGTTGTAATTTTTGCAGATGGGTGTGGCAGTCTAGGAGTGTATCTCTTCCAGATGGCACTCTCTGGACCCCTCAGCGCCTTATAGACTGCAAGATTGTGGGCATTGTCTACTACATGGAATGCCTGTGCAAGGCATTCTATGTAGGCAAGACAAAACGTCCCTTCTTTCACAGGATTCGAGATTATGTATATGAAATCTCGAATGGTAAGTTGGAGTCCGCCATAAGTCACCATATTGGCCTCTACCATAACTATGACCTAGGGTTCATGAGACTCTTCGCCCTTGAACATGTAGAAGCTCCCCCATGGGGAGGTATCGTAGACAAACGTCTCCTACAACTTGAACCAAAGTGGATATTCCAGTTAGAGGCCACTAAAGCACCTGGCCTCAACGAAAATATTAGTTTCTAACCTTTCCTCTAGACTTTTCAGATGTCCCCATCACATCACATATATATTCAAGTAGGTTAATTGATAGGATGTTCAGTCTACAATCCATTTTAAACTGAACATCATTTATCTAACAAACACTCCATTTGAATAGACGGTCTTCTCGGTTATGAATAAAGAAGGATGAAAGGGATGTTCCAGTTGGGTTCTGGCGGTTTTATGAGTTAGTGCTTGGCACATTTACAGTCTGCATAGGCATTTTGTTGGTTGCCATCATATGATTAGGTTTAGGAATTTACCTTTGAGATCCCTGACCCACATGGGTGGACACCCATGGGGATTTTTCCATATAAATTATATTACTTATCACTTCAATATTTCAGTTTTAATATTGTCGTTTTTTTTTTTTTTTTTTGCTTATATATTTTTCTAACTTGGGGTTCTTTACTTTCCCCTCGTTTAGTTTTTATATCTATTATTATTTCCATTTATTATTCATTATTTTTGATTCGCTGGTGGCAACCGTGGCGGGACGGGGGGGCGTCTGTGGGAGGGATCTTCTCCTGTGGTCCCCGCTCCATCCTTTCCATCTCTCCCCTCTTCTCCTGGGGAGTTTGGAGGAGTTTTGTGCCTGGGGACCACAGGCGAGTCCCTTCCGTGCCCCCCATATCCCGCCACTTTAGAGCTTACGTGTTGTCTGACCCTCCCAGTAATGGGTGTGTAATTGGGTCGACGCACTGCTCTATAACAAGGCCTGATGCGCTGTGTCTGTGGGGCATCAGCGACCTTTCGGCCACGGGAGGCGCTGTGCCATCTTGCAGTGCCTTCTGCTAAGCGCCTGAGGATGGTGACAGACTTCCGGTGCGCCGGCCAATGGTTTTGGGCATTCGTGCAAAAAGGTCTGTATTATATTAAAAGGGCCACCAATATATCCCATGTGGATACTAATCTACATGGGGGCCAATGGGGGGCCAATGGCGGGCCCTCCAAAGTCTTAAAAGCAATGACCAGATAGTTTGTGTAAGCTTGTATAACAAAGGACGAAACATAGTGTTACAAAGGGGGGAACAGTCTTCCAAACTCTTGATAGACCAGTAACGAAAATTCTGAAACCTCCCGGGCGGTAACCGGGGGGTAACCGGGGGTACATCTAATCATAGGTGTACCCTATATAACCACCGGGAAAATTATATTATGTCTGGAAAAACGTGCTTACGGGTTTTGGTAACCGGCCGCGTGGCCTTCAGACAGTGGTAGGAGTCCGCGAATCGTCTTCCGTGACGTTCTACCGTGTCGCGGAGGGCACCGGCT
>BLSH010363791.1:30401-63214 GCA_018402905.1 Glandirana rugosa | reverse complement strand
TGACAATTACTCAGTCATGCAACACTGTACCCATATGAAATTTGCGTCCTTTTTTTCACACAAATAGAGCTTTCTTTTGGTGGTATTTAATCATCGCTGGGTTTTTTATTTTTTGCGCTATAATTAAAAAAAGACCGAAAATTTTGTAAAAAAATTAATTTTTCTTCGTTTCTGTTATAAAATTTTGCAAATTAGTAATTTTTCTTCATAAATTTTGGCCAAAATTTATACTGCTACCTATCTTTGGTAAAAAAAAAAAACAAATTTGTGGATATTATTTGGTCTTTGTGAAAGTTATAGAGTCTACAAGCTATGGTGCCAATCACTGAAAATTGATCACACTTGATTTACTGACGGCCTATCTCATTTCCTGCGACCCTAACAAGCCAGGAAAGTACAAATACCCCCCAAATGACCCCTTCTTGGAAAGTAGACATTCCAAGGTATTTAATAAGAGGCATGGTGAATTTTTTGAAGTTGTAATTTTTTCCCACAATTCTTTGCAAAATTAATTTTCTTTTTTTTTCCCCAAAATTGTCATATGTTAACAGGTTATTTCTCACACCCAGCATATGCATACCACAAATTACACCCCAAAATATATTCTGCTACTCCTCCCGAGTATGGCGATACCACATGTGTGACACTTTTACACAGCCTGGCCACATACAGAGGCCCAACATGCAGGGAACACCGTCAGGCGTTCTAGGAGCATAAATTACACACATAATTTATTGACTACCTCTTGCACTTTTGAAGGTCCTGGAGCACCAGGCCAATGGAAACGCCCAAAAAATTACCCCATTTTGGAAAGCTAACACCCCAACGTATATTCTAGGAGGCATAGTGAGTCTTTTGACCATGTAATTTTTTCCACAAGTTTTTGGAAAATGTGGAAAGAAAATGAAAACACATTTTTTTTTTACACAAAGTTGTCCATTTATACAATATTTCTAACACACAGCATGTACCCAGCAAAAATGACCCCCAAATATATATTCTGCTACTCCTCCCGAGTATGGCGATACCACATGTGTGACACTTTTACACAGCCTGACCACATACAGAGGTCCAACATGCAGGGAGCACCGTCAGGTGTTCTAGGGGCATACATTTCAAATGTAATTTGACCACCTTTTACACTATTGTGAGGCACTGTAGTGGCACAGATGGGCAGGGTATTGGCACGGATGAGCAGTAGAGTGGCATGGATGGGCACTGTAGTGGCATGGATGTGTCACGGATGAGAACTGATGTGGTATGGATGAGCATGAATGAGGCACAAATGAGCCATGGATGGGGATGGATGAGCACGGATGGGTGGGTGAGCACGGATGGGTGGCTGGGTGAGCATGGATGGATGGATGGATGGGTGAGCGCGGCTGGGTGGGTGAGCATGGATGGATGTCTGGGTGAGCATGGCTGGATGAGCACGGCTGGGTGGGTGAGCATGGATGGATGGATGGGTGAGCACGGCTGGGTGGGTGAGGATGGATGGATGGGTGAGCATGGATGGATGGCTGGGTGAGCACGGCTGGGTGAGTGCGCACGGCTGGGTGGGTGAGCATGGATGGATGGGTGAGCACGGATAGATGGCTGGGTGAGCACGGATGGATAGGTGGGTTGGTGAGGATGGGTGGGTGGCTGATGATGGGTGGGTGGTAAATGGATGGTGGGGTGGTTGCTTAGTGTCACCTAGCAGCGCTGTGGGCATTACACATTGCCCACAGTGCTGCAGCACGTCCTCTCTCCCCCCTCTCTCCTCTCACACTGCACCGATCGGTGCGGAGAGGAGAGAAAAGCCGGCGCTTCCGCCGGCTTGTTTACATGTGATCACAACGTCATTTGACGGCGCGATCATGTAGTAAAAGGCCGCTCACAGCGGCCATTCACCACGATCCGTGATCAGTCGGGTCCCCCGGACCCGACGGTCACGGATGTTCCCGTGTGCGCGCCCCAGGGGGCGCGCGGGAAGCGCGATTCTGGGAGGACGTCAATAGACGTCCTCCCACAATTAAGCAACCGCTCTGTAGACGTCATTTGTCTATAGGGCGGTTGTTAAGTGGTTAACAAGACAAAGGAACTCCTGTGCACATGTGTGGGAGTTAGGTCATCCCGGCCTCCTAAATCATCATGGCCATGCCATGTGGACATCACACATTTAAGAGAATAGTGGCATGCTGCAACGGTGTGCAATGCTCATGGTTGGGATACAGTGGTGTGACATTTTTGGGGTCAAAACAGGAAGTGTCATATTGTCTCTTCAAAGCCTATCAAACACCTCTAAAAAGTGTTCTGAATGGGAGTCGCTTTTCAAAGCTAATGGCAATGCTGCTGCTGCACAACTAAACATACCCTTTTTTCCCAACCAAGAAATTGAAAGTAAACAATAGTATAAGGTCTTGTTCCCATGGGGTGCACTAAGACCCCTTTCACACTGAGCCACTCGTCTGTTCGCGCTAAAGTGTCACTCGTTTCAGCGGCGGTTTTGCACCTCTTTTTGGCTGCTAGCGGGTCGTTTTTAACCCCAAAAAAGGGTTAAAAACTCCCCTTTTGTGGCACTTTCAAACCGCTTTAAAGACGCTTTGAAAGCGCTGTCCATTCATTCCATTGGGCAGGGCGTTTTGGGAGCGCTAAATACATCGCTCCCAACCCACCCCAAAGATGCTGCTTGCAGGGCTTTTTGGAACTTTCCGCAAGCCCACCGCCCCAGTGTGAAAAGACAAACTGGAATGAATGGATGGTGGGTTTCAGGCGCTTAGCAGAGGCTATTTCCAGCACTAAAGCGCCTGAAAACCCCCCCAGTGTGAAAGAAGTCTAAACTGTAGGCCTGTGGAGTAGTGTCTATGTCCATGCAGCTGCTGCATCCTAATTGACATCAATAGGACTGCCTGCATGAGGATCCATGAAACATCTAGTAGAATGTTGATATGAACCCATATTTTCATATTACTGATATTAACCCCTTCCTTACTGGGCACTTAAACCCCCCTCCTGCCCAGACCAATTTTTGGCTTTCAGCGCTGTCGCATTTTGAATGACAATTGCGTGGTCGTGCGACATTGTACCCAAATAAAATTTGCGTCCTTTTTTCCCCACAAATAGAGCTTTCTTTTGGTGGTATTTGATCACCGCTGCGTTATTTCTGATCGCCGCTATAAACAAAAAATGAGCGACAATTTTGCAAAAAAGAACAATATTTTTTACTTTTTGATAAAGTACAAATCCATTAAAAAAAATATTCATCAGTTTTGGCCGATATATATTCTTCTACATATTTTTGGTAAAAAAAAAAAAACGCAATTGGCGTATATTGATTGGTTTGCGCAAAAGTTATCGTGTCTACAAACTGGGAATTGATTTATGGCGTTTTTATGATTTTTTTTTTCTTACTAGTAATGGCGGCGATCTGCGATTTTTATCGGGACTGTGATATTGCAGTAGACATGTCGGACATTTTTTACACATTTTTGGGACCAATGACATTTATACAGCGATTAGAAATTTAAATATCCACTGATTACTGTGTAAATGTCATTGGCAGTGAAGGGGTTAAATATGTTCCCTGGGTGTGTTCTAACTGTGGGGGGGGGGGGGGCAGGGCTGGCCGGGACATAACAGATCTAACTGATCCCAGTGACAGGGATCAGTAGATCTGCTATGTCCCCTGTCACAGAACGGAGAACCGCCGTGTTTACAATGGCGGTTCCCCGTTCTGAGGCTCCTGAAAGAGATCGGTGGGTCCGGGTGGACATCGAGTCCGCCCGAGCCACGGGCATGCTCGTGACGCCGCTTCCACCTGGGGGCGCGTGAGGAGCGTGCACAGGGGACGACGTCCATGGACGTCGTCCCGGCATTTCAGATCCGCGCTGGAGCCGTACTTCTGCAATAGCGCGGATCTGAAGTGGTTAATTATCATATGAATTAATAAGTAATAATCATTATTGTCCAGCAATACTTATTTATAGAGTAAGAAATAATGTAAAATGTGTGTATTTAAGGTTGCATTCACACCTGGACGTTTTGTAGCTTGAAGCATGAAGCTACAAAACGCTGGAGGGGAAAAAATCAATGATTCTCTATGGAGATGGTTCACATCTCCACTCAAAAACGCCTGAAGCCAAAAGCCTGAAAACACCTGAAGCTCAAACAAGTTCTGGAAGTATTTTTGTAGCTTGATTTGGGCGTTTTTCTACTTTTTACATTAGTGGCCTTTTGACCTGTACAAAATCGCAGTAAAAATTGCGTCAAAAAACACGTGTATTTCTGCCTGAAAACGCTACGCCCAGGTGTGAATGCAGCTTTAAAGTTGAACTCTAGGTGACCTCTCAGCTTCAGATTTGTACTTTTTGTTTTTAAGAAATCATCACAAGTTCACTGGCACACATTTTACAGACATTGGGGGTTGATTTACTAAAGGCAAATAGACTGTGCACATTACAAAGAATTTTGCTGGCATATCACACTGACATATGTGAACCGCTGGTGGTGTTAATGACATCCCCAGATCGATTCACAGATCGCAATGTGAACTGTGAAATGGTGCAGGAATCAGATTACATAGGCGTGAATACCCATGCTATCCAATTCCAGTGCGGACCACAAAAAAAGGGTCCTGCACCATTTGGTACGAATGCGATGCGATTTCAGCCATACATTTCGCACAGACATCACTTGTGATCTGCACAGAAATGCCATGCGAATAACATGCGATGCCTGTGATTGCGCAAGTGTGAACCCAGCCTTAACATTTTATTATGCAGTAGTGGCGGCTGGTGAAGTTTTAAGCCTCATACACACGGGCGTATATAAAATAATAAACAAAACGTCGGGCCCGACGTCAAGGAAAAAAAGTCGACGTTTTTCGGCGTTATGCATTGGCGTTTTTGAGCGCTAGTGAGTGTCGGCGTCAATAGACGTTTTTTAAAACAAAATCATTCCTCTGCTATTTTTCAACCTAAAAACGTCGGCGCCGGAAAACGCCGGTATAATAATAGGTGGCATATGGTGGCATATGTTGGCGTTTCTTGGCATATTGTGGCGTCGGCGTCAAAAAACGTCAAAATGTTACAGCCTCAGAACGCGATGGCCATGGGTTCTACTTTCTGCTCACTAACGCCGACGCCACCTACAGCTCAGAAATGCCGACGTTTTTATGGGGCCATTGACTAACATGGAGAGCTGCAAAAAACGCCAGAAAACGCCGGCGTCAAAAAACGTCCGTGTGTATGAGGCCTTAGGATGGGGGGGGCACCAGTTCCCGCCCTTCATTTTTGACCCCTCCTACTTCTCATAAGCTTATAGAATTCACCCACTCCGTATTCCACATATTGTGTCAGGAGTATGCAGCTAGTAACATAGTATGCAGCCAGTAACACAGCAGTACCTCAGGCCGCTCTCTCACCGGGTGGCTACCGTCAGACTGATCCCAGCTCCACGCTAGATACAAATGCCACATGAGATATGCACATTTGAAAGATCTCACAACTGCAATCAGATACCAACAGCCCTGAGGAAGGGGGCATCTTTGATCCCCCAAAACACGTTGGCTTGACCCCATTGGAAGCATCACATGCAAAATAAAACTATACCTACTTTTTATTTTGGACTTTAGGCGCTCCTTCCATTCACCCCCAGATCCAAGCATGGAAACTGTGCTTCCAAGCCATTTCCAGAGGTAGCAGCCCAAGCCTCGCAAGATGGCCTATCATTTCCGCAATACCCAGCCAGCTAGACGCACTGGGAGGGGGTACGCCCCCACGACCACTCTTACACAGACTCCAAACGTAGGAAGTCAGCCCAGCATGGTCTCCCACCCGAAAAAACTCACATGCTGATGTAAAGCATCATGGCCCGGCTCTTTCTTTCTGTGGTGCGTCTAGGGATGTCCTCATACACCATACAAGCACTGATTGCTGCTAGAAAGATCTCAAATCTGCAGCAGGAGGAGGAATATTTCTAATAGTTAATTATAGCAGAGTACAGAGTGTATAATATATCATTATGGGATGCAGTGTTGCCAACCTACCAGATTGAAATTTACTGACATGACACACAAAATTTACTGGCACAGCCAAGTTTTTACTGGCATTTTACAAAAGTTACAAAATTACAGTTCTCAGTTCAAATTTCAGTATTTAGGCTACAAGCAAGTACATGCGGACAAGCTACAAGCGGATGGGCTGGGCAGTGGCGCTAGCTGGCAGCAGGAGGGAGTGGTTGTCCAACTCAGGGTCAGGATCGGATCTTCTCACTCGCCGCTCAGGAATTTCCGTAATTGCACATGCACAGCTCTGACCGGAGCCGATGGCCACCATTTTTACTGGCACTTTTCGGCTGCTACGGACTTTTACTGACACCCAAAAAACTGCCCTGTTTTTACTGGCTGTCCGTAAATTTACGGACGGTTGGCAACACTGATGGGATGTGTGTACAGTTCAGTAATGATTACTACAGCAAGTAAGAGCAATAGGTTTGTCTTCTTGTGGCTGGAGGGGGGAGCACAGACTGTGTGTTACTGAGTAGTGGGCCTGGCTGCAGAATGAGGGGCGTGATTCATGTTGAAGTGGGCTTGTTCACATTTATATGTACAGGATAGTGTACCTCCCATATTCATTGAAATGTGCAAAGCCTGATGGGAAATGTAGTTTGAGGTCAGTTTAAACAGATACAAGGGGATATGATGCAATCACAGTTCTAACAGTGTCTCCTTATCAAAATACAGGCGGTCCCCTACTTACAAACATCTGACTTACAAACGACTCCTACTTACAAACGGAGGGAGACAACAGGAAGTGAGAGGAAATCTCCCCCAACGAAGGGAAATTCAATCCTGTAAGAGTTATTATGGGAAAAAGGTGTCTCCACTGATACTTTATCACCAAGGTTTGTTTCCACAACAACTCAAAATTTTCACAATCCAATTATCATTGGGACAGGAAGTGAGGTGAAATCTTCTGAACAAAAACATAGACAGCAAAACTAACATTACAGGGGTGTTACCCCTTCCCTATGCTATCCAAAAAGCTTAAAAATCGTTTTTTTTGGCTGAAGCTACACTTAAAAAATGTATCTGTTCCGACTTACAAACAAATTCAAGTTAAGAACAAACCTACAGTCCCTATCTTGTTTGTAACCCGGGGACCGCCTGTACATGCTGCATCTTTAGAATCAGAGAAACCACTTCCTGTGAATTAAATTGGACATATCTCTTCAAAGGTAAGGAATTTCACTAATGTAACTGTTTAGTGTAGGGAGGTGTACTAATGGGGGATTTTTTTGCGGAACCCGGAGTTCTGCATTAAGGCCCACACACACGTTGCAAATTTCGGATGGGAATTTTCGTTCGATCGCCTGTCGTCCGAAATTCTTACTGTTGGTATGCTCCTTTCGACAGTCGATTTTGATTTTTCGGACGACAAAAGCTGGATGTGCAAGCTAGAATTTTTTTTTCGAAAGACAACGCAACGTGCGATTTTTGTTCCGCTAGTATGGTTTTTGTAAAAAGAAAAAACAATGGTACGACAGACTACGCATGCTCAGAAACTAAAAAAGATGCAAAAATATTCTAAACATTAAGTCACTTCTGATGTTGAGTTCGGTCGTACGATAATTTTTGTAATGTTAGTACGCTCTTCACTTTCGACATGAGACAAGCATCCAACAAAAAACCATATGTTTTGTCGTCTGAAAATCAGATCGTGTGTATGAGGGTTTAGAGTCATGTTTGCAAGTGTTTTTCTGAGCGTTGTTTGGAGCAGAATTGCATGTTTTTGCAGCTTTTATAAGGTGTTTTTCAACTAAAAAGGTATGTAAGTGCTGCTGAGAAAAGAGGTGGAGAGCTCCTATTGGAGAAGAAAACATGCGACAAAATGCTTGAAAAAAAGCTCATGTTGCGATTTTCAGGCATTTCCATTGAAGTCTATAGGGACATAAACGCTAGCCTGTTTTTGAGCATCAGGCGTTTTAACTACAAGTGACAGGACACTCAGATGTGAAGGGACATTGAAAACAATAGGTTTTTGCTTGTTGAGCATTTTTTGATCTTCAATCTACAAAACTCTCAAGTGTCAACGGGGCCTGAATGAATCCTTGCCTAGGCAAAGATCACATGTCCAGCCACCCACTGTCTCCGGGATGTCTATGGCACATTCTAGCAAGTAGCACTTTGATGTTTCAGCACACATTCATACACAAACCCACAGCATGTCCACACATGTGTGAGCTATCCCAGTTTATGGGCACTGGCAGAGAACTACAGTGGTCTGCGTTTGCATGGAGGAGCTTGTGCATGCACAGAGGAGCTGCGGATCTATCAGGTCCCATAGACCTGGCAGAAACCTGTGGCATGTCTGTGCATTGTACAGGATCTCCGTTCAAGATGGTGGTGAGGGAGGAGAGCAGCTGGAAGGAAGACACTGCTGGTCTCCATGGACTAGTGTGTTTTTTAAAATAGATTTTTACTTACAGATACAATACAATTGTGGATTAGAGATACCATTTTGGCTAGGTAGGATGAAGTTCATTGTTTTAGGCCTCATTCACACAGGTATCAATCTGTACCCCAGTGTGCAGTGACCTGGGAGCCTGGTGAAATCGATGACACTATATATATATTCATTCTAAAGCATTGCTGTGTGCTAAAACATGGACTGCAAGCAATGCTTTTTTTTCTAGCTCAGCGGGTTGCAAATATAAACCACCATATCATGTTTTGAAATGTCACTATTGATGTACTAAAATGGGAGAATGCAAAATTTGATGCAGCTGTGCGAGGTAGCCATCTTCTAACTTCAGCTTGTTTAATTAAACTCTGACAAAAAGAAAAAACTGCTTTGTTTCTATGCAGAGCTGCATCAGATTTTGCACTTTTCAGTCTCCCAGCGCAGACCAGCAGGTGTATGATTAGCACAGCTTGTTAGTGAGAGAGCTCCAAGTCCTGTGCTGATTGACCCCACCTCCCTATCAGGTGTGTCCAGTCTACAACTTCCTGGGGAGTTGATGGCAATCTGAGAAGTGCTGAGTGTGTTTGTAGGAGATTATTAGAAAGTGGGAAACTTCTAAGAGTTCAGGGAAATGAGTTGCTTTAGTTTAGATCAAGATTTTTTTTTTTTTTTTTGTGTCTGCAATAGAACAGACTTAATTACTGTATAGAAATGATAAAGCTGAAGTAGAGATTGATGTAATCTACAAATCTGCAGATAATAGGATCCAGTTAAGACCTATTCACACATGTACTGTATAAGCATATGTTTGTAGCAATGCAGTGCACACCGCATTGTGATATTTGACTTAAATGTCACAAAATGACAACTCAGCATAACAGTTATCCTGCTATTTAGCTTGCATTGATCAATACAGCAGTACACACCTGCTGTGCAGGAACACAAAATGTATACAGCATGTTAAACGACTACTCCTACACTACTTGGAGATATAGATGGGTATTAAGGATTCTTTCTCACAGGCATTGAATATAGTTGGTTGGGTCGCATGCCTATCCCCACACAAAATGATTAGACTAGGGGGTGAATAGAGGCATACACACTGCATGGTTAGCTTTGCATCGTGGTGACACAAAACCAATGCTATGCAGGGGTTGATGCTTTGCACTTCCCTCCATTCTTTTATTGAAACATGGAGGACACACACTGTAATGTGCACATGATGGTTAAGGCACAGTTGTAAATCTTTAAACATGAATACTTGCTATTTTAACCTTATAAAAACCTCACAAGGCATTTTAGAAGCATTTGCTGATGCAACTTGAATGCCTGTGCAATGGGCCTAAAACTCTTAAGGCTGTAGTTGAGTTAGGAACCTGATTTGTAAAGCAGCATTTATGCGAAGGACCTCTTATGTGCAAGTTAGCAGAATATAATGGCTGATTTGCATCACCAAAATGCGTTCCGGCATGTGAGGTATTTAAAGCATTCCAGCGCAGGAAAAATGCAGCATGTTTTTTTTTTTTCCTGGCATGCACTGAACCTGACCACACTGGTGTTTACTATGCCATTGGAACCCGTTTAACCTACTTTCCATGCAGAAAAAAAATTAACTGGACTGCATGTGGTGTGAGCTGGCCCATGCTTTTGTTGCATTCCAGCACAGTTCAGTGCAGAAAAAAATGCATCATGTTCTACTTTTTTCCATGTTAAGAAAAAAATACACCATAACATGCATGCAGAAATGCACCCGGACTGCTTTTCTATGGTGCGTTTTTTTCTCTCCATGGAAAGTAGGTTATATGGGTTCCAATGGCATAGTTCACACCAGTGTGGTCAGTTCCACAAAAAGTAGAACATGCTGCATTTTTTTCTGCACTGAACTGTGCTGGAATGCACCAAAAATGCACATATCCCCATTTATGGTGGAGAAAAAGGAAAAAAAATGCACTGGAATGAATCAAAAACACGCATACAAAAATGCATATCTATGGTGTAAACTGGCCCTCGGGGCTGGTTCATACCACATGCAGCCCAGTGCATTTTTTTCCCTCCATGGAAAGGTTATATGGGTTCACACAGGTGTGATCAGTTCCAGAAAAAAAAAGAACATGCTGCATTTTTCGTGAACTGGAACTCATCAAAAAACTCACATGCAGAAATGGATCTTGATTGCATTTTTGTGGTGCGAACCAGCCCTTATAAACTGCTAACTGGCACATAAGTACTTCACATAAATGCTGCTTTACAAATCAGCTCCTAACAACCATAGCATCAAGAGGTTTGAGGCACAGGCATTCAAGCTGCTTCTAAAATGCCTTCTGAGATTGTACATTTTTTTATTTTTAGAAGGATAAAATAGGATTTAACCATTTACAACTGTGCCTTAAGCCTCGTACACACGGTGCGACTGTTGTACTTCCGAACGGACCAAATCTTATGTTGGATCATGTAACTTGCATACTGACATACACTACACGATCGTACGACCAAGACGAACGTATAATGATAAAGTTCAGGTGAATGTGAATTAGGAACATAGGTTTACATGAACGGACACTTCTGGCTGTTCCTGACTTCTGAGCATGCGTGTTTTGCACAGTGCAACTTGTTGGATCAACTTCTCTGTGCATACGGTACAACGGTCGTACGACCGCTTGTTGGTACTATCAAAGTTTTCTAGTTTGCTCATACAACTCCTGTTATACGACCATTGTACGTAGGCTGTTCTAATTGTGCGTACTAACAGTTGAATGATCGTACAACGAGCCGTCATACGACCATTGAACCATGTGTATGAGGCTTTAGGCTCCATGCACACGGGACGCTTTTAAACCTCCCCTGAATGTTTTACCTTGACGGCTAGACACTAGAGTCTATAACGTCCGTTTTGCATGCCGCGTTCGCAAGCTTTTTTTTTTTCTTTCTTTTTAAATATTTCTGTGATTGGTTACAGGCAGAGTTGGATTGCCCTGTGTGAACGCAGTTTATTACTAAATCTCCTACAAACTTCACAGACTGCCATCATCTGCCCATGCCTCCTCCCCAGGAAGTTATAGACTAAACCCTGCCTTCCTATCAGGTGTTTCCAATCAGCACAGGACTTGGAGCTCTCTCACTAACAAGCTGTGCTAATCATACACCTGCTGGTCTGTGCTGGGAGACTGAGGCTGCATTCACACAGGGGCGACCCGACTTCGACGCGACTTTGCTAGGCAATTTCAGCGCGACTTCCAGGGACTTGAGGCGACTTTACAACACGACTTTTTCCAGGCGACTTTGCCTTATCCAATCAGAGAAGGGAGGGAGGGGGTTGCCTAAAAATAAATTCTATTCTTTTCACTACAAAGTCGCTTTTATTTAGATGGGGGATCCGACTTGGAGGCGACTAATATTCAATTCTATGGGCACAAGTCGGATAGAAGTCGCCTAGAAGTAGTACAGGAACCTTTTCTGAAGTCGTTCCGACTTCAGTAGTGTACATTAAGATGGCTCCCATTCATTTCAATGGGATTTTAGATGTCAAGCGACCTGGGGCGACTTGAGACTACTCAAGTCGGAGCGACAGTCGCCCCTGTGTGAATGGGGCCTTAAGCATGCAAAATCTGATGCAGCTTTGCATACAAACAAATCAGATTTTTCTTTTTGTCAAAAGGTTAATTGGACAAGCTCAAGTTAGTGGTTTGCTACCATGCACAGCTGCACCAGAATTTTCATTCCCCAGTTTTAGCCCTGGTTCATCTGACACCATTTGGCATGCGATTTGACATGCCAAATCGGCTGCAACAGCTGGCAATGGAACGGTCCTAATTGGTGCAACGCTGCACTGATTTCATAAAGTAGTTCTTGTACTAGTTTTTGCAATTTACAGGTGCTATTTCCATAGGCGTCTGTGAAATCGGACCGACATGCGGGAATGAAATGGTGCGAGTTCAGCTGAACTCACACCATTTCATTCCCACACTCAGTCTGAGCTAGGGCTTAGTACATCAATAAAGCCAATGCACCAATTTCAAAATGTCAGGCGTGGCATTTCAATACGGTAGTTTATATTTGCAACCCGCTAGAAAAAAGCATTGCATGCAGTCCATGTTTTTAGCACACACCACCTTATTAAACAGGACTTATTGCCCTGACTATGCCTGGGGCTGTGCTGGAAGTGCAACCCATCTTAAAGCTGCATTCACACCTGAGTGTATCATTTTCAGGTCTTTTTTTTTGCAACTTTTTACAAGCATTTTGCGTTTTTATGCTCATGTCAGATGTTTCTATTGACGTCTATGGAGCCAAAAACAATTGTAATCTGCCAAAAAGAAGTTCCTGTACTTTTTTGAGCTTTAGCTGGCAAAATGCTCATATGTGAACAGGGGCCATTAAAATGGGATTTTGCTTGTTGGGCGTTTTTGGAACTTTAGAAATGAGCATTTTACGAGCTGAAGAAACGCTCAGGTGTGAATGGGGTCAAATCCTCATTTACATACACTTGTGCTAAATGCCATCTTCAGCTGCTTGGGATGTACATGCGTTCTGTGCAGTGAGCCTGTTAAATTCTATGACTGGTGCACATACATCTATGTGCATGTCCAATATATGGATGAGAACAGTCTGTTTATGTCCCGATCCATGCACTGGACCTGCGCAGATGTACAATTCAGGAAGTGCAGCTGGCCACCTGTCATTGCTTTCACCAGGCTCCCTGCACAGAACACCTCTACATCCCAAATCGCTGCACACTGGGGTACAGATTGATACACCCTATGAATGAGCCCTAAAATCATGCACAATGAACTTCATCCTATCTAGCCAAAATTTCATTTCTAATCCACGATTGTTTCTGTAGATAATAAAAGAAAACAAACCAGTCCAAGGAGTCAAGCATTGTCTTCCTTCCAGCTGCTCTGTTCCCTCACCACCATCTTGAAAGGAGATCCTGTAGATGCACAGACATGCCACAGGTTTCTGCCAAGTCTATGGGACCTGATAGATCCGCAGCTCATCTGTGCATGCACAAGCTCCTCC
The DNA here is from genome assembly GCA_018402905.1 of Glandirana rugosa. NCBI lineage: Eukaryota > Metazoa > Chordata > Amphibia > Anura > Ranidae > Glandirana > Glandirana rugosa. The sequence goes on along the minus strand of BLSH010363791.1, from coordinate 49,751 downwards.
ATGCATGCGCAGACCACTAGTTCTCTGCCAGTGCCCATAAACTGGGATAGCTCACACATGTGTGGACATGCTGTGGGTTTGTGTATGAATGCATACTGAAACATCAAATTGCTATTTTCTAGGATGTGCCATAGACATCCCGGAGACAATGGGGTGGATGGACATGTGATCTTTGCCTAGGCAAGCATTCTTACAAGCCCCATTCACACATCAGCGTTTTTTGAGCTTCAACCTACAAAACTCTCAACAAGCAAAAACATATAGTTTTCAATGTCCTTTGTTCACATCTGAGTTTTCTGTCATTTGTGGTTACAACACCTGTTGCTCAAAAACAGGCTAGCGTTTATGTCCCTATAGACTTCAATGGAAATGCCTGAAAACAGCAACATGAGCTTTTTTTAAACGTTTTGACGCATGTTTTCTGCTCCAAAAGGAGCTCTCCACCTCTTTTCTCACCTTACAAAAGCTAAACATATGTAAAACATGTAATTCTGCTCCAAATAACGCTAAAAAAAAAACCACTTGAAAACATGACGTACTATAGATGTGAACATATCCTCAAAAATAAAGGTATGTTAGGTTAAAAAAAAAAAAAAAAATCTTTCCAGTTGTATAAGAGGGAGTGCTATCTGTAGGTGAAGACCCCCTTTAGGTAACATTAGCTTTCATAGTAAAATGCTACGTTTAAGCCCCAGTTCACATATGTGCAATGCGGGAATCGTTGCGATTACATAGGCAGTTCCCGCAGGCAGTTGACACTGCCTTCTGCGAACCGCTGTGGGTGTCATTGCAAAGTTAGTGATGAAAGGAATTCCCGGAATTCTATAGGACCCCAACTCTCAGGTAGACCACCTCTCGATCCAGCAGCTATCTGGAGATTACTTTTAAGAAACACATAGACACACACATGCTTGTTTCTCAAAAGTGATGTGGCTTTACTATCCGTGTAGCATCTTGTATGTAAAAACCTACACAATGCATAGGTATATAAGAACCAATCAGCTTGTACACACATATGCATAGAACTACAAAGATCAATAACAGTGTAACGCACATATGACATGAACTTTAAACGTGATGGGAAATTCCAAAACCTCTTACTTCTTCATTAGAACACAAGTTTCAGAAGATGTCACAAGTTGTGCTTAACCACAACTCCTTCAGTTGGTGTAAAGCCTCGTACACGCGGTTCGACGATCGCATACAACAGGTCGTACTCACGACCGTTGTATGCAATATTGATCGTTTGTATGCGCGATTTGAACAGTCGAACATACGACGGTCGTACAAGGGAGTTGTATGAGCAGACTAGAAAACTTGGTTGTACCAACAAGCTCTCATATGACCGTTGTATCGTGTGTACAGAGCAGTTGGTACAAAAAAGTTGTATTGTGCAAAACACGCATGCTCCAAAGTCAGGAATGGCCGGATGCTAATTACATGCACCTGAACGTTCTTTCCCCGGAAGTACGATCGTGTAGTGCAGTAAGTATGCTGCATACAACAGCCAACATACGATTCAACGCGATCGTCGAACCGTGTGTACGGGGCATAACAGAACATGTAGAGACAGGATGCGCCAAACCACAGTTCTATGGTTTGAGCTTCTACAGAATAAACAGTTAAACATTGCAAGAGAGACAGAAGCAAAACTTAATCTTTTCTTCACTAAAATGGATACTGTTATGAAATGGCAGAGCTTAAGCTAATTAATACAAAATGGCGATGCTTAAAGCGGTAGTAAACCCTAAAATCTGTTTTTACCTACAGGTAAGCCTATAATAAGGCTTACCTGTAGGTAAAAAAAAATATCTCCTAAACCTACATGGTTTAGGAGATATTTGCCCTGCATGCAGCCGCTGACATTAGCGGCGCATGCGCTCTGACGATCCGGCCGGCAACTCAGAGCTGGCTGCCGGAGCGAAGAGCTCCCGCGAGCATGCGCAGGAGTGACGTCACGCGGCTCCGGCCACTCACAGCGCCGGAGCCGCGTACCCGGAAGAAAGAAGAGGACAAACATGTCAGCGTCCTTAGCGCTGACCGACTCGGGCATCGGGGGCCTCGTTCTAAGGTAAGTATTTCATAATATGTTAGTATGCGATGCATACTAACATATTATGCTATTGTCTTGCAGGATTTTTTTTTATTTTTTTTTTTTTGTCAGCGGGTTTACTACCGCTTTAAGCTAAATACCAGTTTCCTTCAAATGGCACCCCCAGTTTTTTTTTTTTTCACAGATCGCAGTGTGAACTCGCACATGAATCAGAACGCATGGGTGAGAACAGCCATCCGATGCAATTCCATTGCGGGGAAAAAAAAGGTCCCTGCACCTTTTTTGTGCAAATCTAATGCGAGTTCATCCATATAACTGTATTGCTGAACTCGCATGTGATCAACACCTGCGGTGTGGGTGCGAATCACATGCGATCTCTGAGATCACACAAATGTGAACCCAGTCTGGCTCTGGCAGGGAGTAATGTGATGTGGGTTTCAGTGCATCTCACTGATGTAATGACATGTGGAGCCATCCAATGCCTTGCACCCTTCTGCAATGCACATCACATCAACATTGCGTACATAGAAAACAATGCTTATCGTTTAACATTTAGGCCTCATACACACGGGCGTTTTGCACGCCGGCGTTTGTAGGCGTTTTTTGCAGCTCTCCATGTTATTCAATGGCCTTCTAAAAATGCCGGCGTTAGTGAGCAGTAGAGGGCGTCGGCGTTAGTGAGCTGTTTTTAGAACGCGGGACCATCGCGTTCTGTAGCTGTAGCGTTTTGGCGTTTTTTGACGCCAATCGGCAAAACGCTCACTAACGCTTGCTAACGCCCGCTAACGCCGTACCGGCGTTAACAAGCGTTTTTTGACGCCGGCGTTTTTAGGTTGAAAAATAGCAGAGGACTGATTTTTTTTTTAAAAACGCCTATTGACGCCGACGCTCACTAACGCTCGCTAACGCCGATGCAAAACGCCGCAAAAAACGCAGATTTTTTAAAAAACGTCGGACCTGGCGTTTTGCTTATTTATTATAAAACGCCCGTGTGTATGAGGCCTCTATGAGAACAAGCCAAAAATTGAAGGCAAAGCGAAGACTGGCGACAGGTGGGATAATTGCCTCTTCCAGCCTGTCAGCCTTTGTGTACACTGAGCCATGCATACGCACCTCAGTGTACATTCACTGTATGACTCTGTGTCAAAACAAAGTAACTCCTGTGCACATGTGTGGAAGTTAGGTCCTCCTGGCCATGTGGACATCACACATTTAAGAGAATAGTGGCATGCTGCAATGGTGTGCAATGCTCATGGTTGGGATACAGTGGTGTGACATTTTTGGGGTCAAAACAGGCGGAGGGGAGGTGTCATATTGTCTCTTCAAAGCCTAACACATCTGATAAGTGTTCTGAATGTGAGTTGCTTTTCAAAGCTAATTGCAATGCTGCTGCGCACAAATATACATACTCTTTTTTCCTAACCAAGAAACGAAAGTAAACAATAGTATAAGGTCTTGTTTTGCCATGGGGTGCACTAAGACCCCTTTCACACTGAGCTGTCTGTCCCTTCGCTAAAAGCGTTGTTTTGCGCCACTTTTCGGCCATTAGCATGGCCCTTTTAACCCCAAAAAAGGGTTAAAAACTCCTGTATTGTGGCGCTTTGAAAGTGCTGCCTATTCATTCCAAAGGGCAGGGCGCTTTGGAAGCACTAAATAAATCGCTTCTAACCTGCCCCAAAGATGCTGTTTGCAGGACTTTTTGGAACTTTCCGCAAGCCCACCGCCCCAGTGTGAAAAGACAAACTGGAGTGAATGGGAGGTGGTTTTCAGGCGCTTAGCGGAGGCTATTTCCAGCGCTAAAGCGCCTGAAAACCGCCCAGTGTGAAAGGAGTCTAAACTGTAGGCCTGTGGAGTAGTGTCTGTGTCCATGCAGCTGCTGCATCCTAATTGACATCAATAGGACTGCCTGCATGAGGATGCATGGAACATCTAGTAGAATGTTGATATGAACACATATTTTCATATTACTGATATTAATTATCATCTGTAGTAATAATCATTATTGACAAGCAATAATTATTTCTAGAAATGAGTTAGATAAGATATAAAATGTGTATTTAAAAGATGAACTCTAGATGACCTCTCTGCTTCAGATTTGTACTTTCTGTTTTCAGTCACAAGTTTACTGAGGGAAAGTTCACTGGCACACAGTTCAGACATTGGGGGTTGATTTACTAAAGGCAAATAAACTGTGCACATTGCAAAGTGCAGTTGCTCCAGAGCTTATTGAATGAGATAAAGCTGCAATTTGCATTGACACACAGATGTTATGTTAATGACACCCCCAGATCAGGTGAAATGGTGCAGGAATCGGATTGCATAGGCGTGAATACTCAATGCGATCTGATTCCAGTGCGGACCACAAAAAAGGGTCCTGCACCATTTTGGTGTGAATGCGATTTTAGCCATACATTTTGTATGGCTGAATTTGCATTGTACAGACATCACATCTGCACACCAATGCAGTGCAAATCACATGCGATGCCTGTCATTGCACAAGTGTGAACCCAGCCTTAGGGCCGTGTTGGGGTACCAGTGAGGCCTGCTGTTCTGACTGGCTTGCAGCGACCCTGTGTCTTTTAAGGATCCAGTTTGAGAATAATCTTAGCGTTATGAAAAATACACACAGACAGACAGTTTGGATGCCAAGATCATTCTGACTTGTATTGTTTGGGTCAAACATCTTATAGTCATTATAAAGGGCGTTACAAAGTTAATGATATTCTGCAACACATTACCTTATAGGTTAACAATTATACAAAGTTAATAATATTCCAAATAATATGAGACTATAGGTTTAGTAATTATCATAGATAAGAAAAACTCCTCCTTAAGAAAGGAGGGGGTCTTTATCCAGAGGCCTGGAGCTATGGGGTTGTGCTCCTAATTATTGTGACTGGTAGTACCAAGTACATGGAATTTAGTAATTGGGATGGTAGATGAGATCATCTCTGTACGTGTAAACTGTGAATTCTGAAATGGAAGAAGGGGGGTGGGGAACATCAAGACAGAGGAGAAAAGGATATTTTAAAATGGAATCCAGAAGACAAAATGGCATTTGTGTTTTCTCTGCATCCCCCCCCCCCCCCCATAGGCCGGTTCACACCACATGCAGTCCAATGCATTATTTTTTCGGCATCAGAAACACATAGATAGTAGGTTATATGGTTTCCAATGGCATAGTTCACATCAGTGTGGTTGGTTCCAGTGCGTTCTGGAATGTAGTAAAACGTATAAAAAAAATGTACTGGAATGCATTAAAATCATGTTAACGCACATGCAGAAATGCATCCGGACTGCGTTTCTATGGTGCGTTTTTTCTCCATGGACAGTAGGTTATATGGGTTCCAATAGCATAGTTCGCACAGTGCAGTCAGTTCCAGAAAAAGTAGAACATGCTGCATTTTTTTCTGCACCGAACTGTGCTGGAACGCATCAAAAGAACATTCAAAATGTGCATGCAAAAATGCATCCAGAACACATCTGGACTTCATTTCTATGGTGTGAACTGGCCCTCAAGGCCAGTTCACACTACATGTGTTCCAGAAAAAAATAAAACATGCTGCATTTTTCCTGCACTGGAACACGGTAAAATACATCAAAAATGCACATGCAGAAACGGATCTGGAGTGAATTTTTGTGGTGCAAACCAGCCCTTATAGACTAACTCGCACATAAGAACACCTTCACATAGGAGCAGATTTGTAAAGCGCCATTTAACTTAACTATAGCAATGAGAATTTTGGGCCCATTGCACAGGCATTCAAGTTGCATCAGCAAAAGTTTTTAAAATCCCTTGGGAGATTTTACTCTTTTTTTTTTTTTTAGGTTAAAATGGGAAGTAATCATTTTGTAATGTTTTACAACTGTGCCTTAACTACCAAAGGCACATTTGCAGTGTGCTTCCTGCATGTTTTATTAACCACTTCAGCCCCAGAAGGATTTCACACTTTAGAACCAGAGGACTTTTTGCGATTTGGCACTGCGTCGCTTTAACTGATAATTTTGCGGTCGTGTGACGTTGTACCCAAACAAAATATGCGTCCTTTTTTCCCCACAAATAGAGCTTTCTTTTGGTGGTATTTGATCCCCTTTGCGTCATTCCTGATCACCGTTATAAACAAAAGAAGAGCGACAATTTTGCAAAAAAACCCAAATTTCTTACTTTTTGCTAAAATACAAATCCAAAAAAATAAAATATAAAAAAAATTTGTTTTCATCAGTTTTGGCCGATTTATATTCTTTCTCATATTTTTGGTAAAAGAAAAAAAAAAAATCTCTATCGGCATTTAATTGGTTTGCGCAATAGTTGCCATATTTACAGATGATGAGAATTTGTTTATGGGGTTTTTATTTTTTGCTAGTAATGGAGGCGATCTGCGATTTTTAGCGGTACTGTGATATTGCAGCGGGCATGTCGGACAATTTTTTGGGACCATTGGCATTTATACAGCGATCAGTGCTATAAAGAAAATGCACTGATTACTGTGTAAATGTCATTGGCAGTGAAGGAGTTAACCTGGAGGGGGCGCTCTAAGGGTTAATATTCCCTAGGAGTGTTTTTACTGGGGGTGGAGAGTGATCACGGCTTCCATATTCAGGAAGCCTGCGATGACCGCCCTTCCCCCTCTGTCAGAACGGAGATCCGTGTTTACTTACACGGACCTCCGTTCTTTCACTGTGGGGGGGCCAGCGCGGGTAGCCGGCGGCGATCGAGTCAGCCCTACCAGCTCCCTGGCCCCCCCGGAACACAGTGGGCGTGCCTCCGGCATATGATGGCAGTTTGCGATATCCAACCACTTTGCCGTCGGCAAGTGGTTAAAAGAATTGCAACAGTTGCAAAGCATCAACTCTTGCTGACCTCACATCCCTGCTAACATTCAGTGGTGGCCCGTCCATTAAGGGTGAATGAGCGCTGCCCCCTCTATCACGCCACCCCCAAATGAATAAAGGATAGATTCATGCATAGCATGAATCTATCCTTGGCCGCCACAGCCATCCCCTTTTAGGACGCTGGCCGCATGAATTAGAGGTGGGGGTGTTTTTTTTTTTTGAAGCATTTGATTAGAGCCATAGGCTCTAAAAGGCTTCAAAATAGAGTGGACTCGGAGAGTAGAGCATTGCACTCGGAGCCCACTCATTTGTTTTAGAAAAGCAAATTAATTTTTGCTTTTCTAACACTGAACTCGGGGCCTGATTGGCTGAAGGGAAAGGCGATCCTATTGGACGCATAGCAGGAGGAAAGAAGACGCGTGGAGGACGCAGGAGCTGCCGCCGTCACCCGCTGCCTATTCCACAGTGCACCGCAGTCACCCACCACCAAGATGGGGTAAGTGCCGGTCAGACAGCGGGGGGTGCTGGTTAAATGCTGCTGGGGGGGTCAAAGTGGCTGCAGTTGGTGGGGTACAGCGAGGCTGAAATTGAGTGTTTTTTTCCTCAGAATTTTTCAATTTGTTTATGCCCCCCCAAAAATTTTGAGCACGAGCAACCACTAGTAACATTGGTTTTGCGACACCACGATGCAAGGCAAAACTAACAGTGCAGTGTGTATACCTCTATTCACTCTGTATTTTAATAACTTTGTGTGGTGTTGATAGGTGGTGATCAGCATGCAACCCAACCAACTATAGTCAATGCCTGTGAGAAAGAGCCCTTAATGCCCATCTAGATCTCCAAGTAGTGTAGTTGTTTTTTTTAAACATGCTGTATATATTCTGTGTTCCTGTACACTGGGTGTGTCCTACTGTATTGCTCAAACCAAGCTAAATGGCAGGACACAGGGAAAATAATTGTCCTCCCATGTATACCAATAAAGTGCATTGCATTGTGTAAAAATGCATAATTTACACCACACAAAGGCATTTCATTTCAGCCAACTGTTATGCAAAGAGTTGTCATTTTGTTACATTTAAAGGGGTTGTATGCTCTCAAATGAAATCTGAGCTATTAACTAGGGATGAGCCCCCGGTTCGAGTTAAACGCATGTTCGTCAATTCGCGTCATTGCGAACATTATAGGGCATTCGCAGGAACTTTGCGCGCCCCATAATGCATTCCAATGGCGGCGGAATGCTGCCTGCTGATTGCAGGTCATGTGCATGCTTTGGCTAATCAGCGGGCGGCCTGCTGTGAGAGCTATGATTGGCTAAAGGCAAGGGTGCCTTTAGCCAATCACTGCACAGCAGCCCCAATCCACGCCCCACACCATATAAAGGTGCTTGTACAGCGGCTTTATGTAGTATGTGTTGGCGGCGGTGCTGAAGTGATTAGATAGAGTTTAGGTTGCGGAATGAAGGCAGTTTAGCTAGATAGCTAAATTGTGAAAAAAAAAAAAAAAAAGATAGATTGTATATAGATCACCCTATATATCTTTTTATCTATCTCTGTTAGTGCAGGCAGGTTCGTGTAGGGAAATTGTATACAGTATATGTCAGGCAGTGCAAATATGTGTGTGTATGTGCATACATATATATATATATACACACACAGCGTATTGAGTGTACACTGTATATCAGTGCATTCGGGGGTGTACGGCAGTGGCGGCTGGTGTATATGGGGCGCTTGGGCACCGCCGGCTAAAAAGAAAGACAAAAAAAAAAAGTCAGCCCGGCCCCAGTACATTGACTTTCTTTTTTTTTTCAGCTCCTTGGTTGTCATCTGACAGCCAAGTAGTGAGCCTATTGGTCAGCCATTAAATGCTATGTGTGTTGCTGAACAGGCAGACACACACATAGCCTGATTAGCTGCCCTGAGCCTGCGGCTCAATGTGATTGGATGAGGTGGAGGGTCACTGTGGCAGCGGACGTGACTCCTGCTCCCACAGAGACACCGACCGACGATGAGGTACAGCCCGCTTCTCCGCATGCCAAACTTTGCAAAAATCCTGCCTGCCTATTGGATGGGGTAAGTGCAGGACTTGTCCCCACCCGGGGGGGGGGGGGGGTCTCTGCAATGTACCACACCTGTGATACTGGCTGCATAAGTGCCCCGTGATGCTGAGCTGTGTACTCCTGACACAATATGTGGAATACAGGGGACGGAGTGGGTGGATTGTATAAGGGGTGGGGCTTATTAGAAGGGGGGGGGTCAGAACGGAAGGGCAGGGGGCCTGGCGCCCCCCATCCTAAAAATTCACCAGCCGCCACTGGTGTACGGTATATAGTACAGTGTAGTGTGGTGTTAAAAAAAATACCGATGTCAGTAAGGCCACAAAAGGGGAGGCAGATGCTCCCAGGCCACTAAAAGAGGGCAAGCAGCCTCTGTGTCTTCAGTGAAAAGTGGTGGTGGTGGACGTGGTGCATCCTCTGCAGGCGGGTCACGCTTGTCCTTTTTTTTTTTTTTTTTTTCTGCTGTTGAACGTGCTATTGAACCACAATATGCAGAAGAGTTGGTGGAGTGGATAACAAAGCCGTCCTCATCCTTAGTCACCCAGGCTCGTGCAAGTTTGCCTTCCAACGCATCTGGCAAAGTGCCCTATACCTCCGGATCCTTGTCCACAGTTACTCCTTCTGTAGCCCCACCATCATGCACGGAGGAGTAACCCGAGTTATTCGAACATAGTGTCGGTTACGCAGCAGTTTGAAGGCTCCGATGTTAGTTTGCAGGTTGAGGAAGGGAGTAGTGTGAACCTAGAGACAGGGGGTGCCACAAAAGGACAAGAAACTAGCAGTCATGTTCCCCCAGCTGCAGCATACTGCCAAGTTTGCTCCAGTGATGAGGAGGGAGGGGGATAAGTGAACGAAACTAGCTTAGGCGTCGCCATTTTGTATCAATTAGCTTAAGCTCTGCCATTTCATAAAAGTATCAATTTTAGTGAAGAAAGATTAAGCTTTGTTTCTGTCTCTCTGCAATGTTTAACTGCCTATTCTGTAGAAGCTCAAAACACAGAATTGTGGTTTGGCGCATCCTGTCTCTACACGTTCTGTCACACCAACTGAAGGAGTTGTGGTATCTGCTGAAACTTAAAGATAACCACAAACAGAAGGTTTTGGGGACTTTCCATCATGCTTAGAGTTTGTTATATGTGTGTTACACTGTTATTGGTCCTTATACTTCTATGCATACTTGTGTTACAAGCGGATTTGTTCTTGTATGCCTATGCATTGTGTAAGTTCCACATATAAGCTGCTACACATATAATAAAGCCAAATCACTTTTGAGAAACAAGCATTTGTGCGTCTCTGTGTTTAAGAGTATCTCCAGATATCTGCAGGAACGAGAGATGGTCTACCTGAGAGTCGGGGTCCTATAGAATTCCGGGAAATCCTTTCAATATGGACACGGACTGTACTTGGGTGCCTGAGAGGAGGAAAGTGAGGAGGAGGCCCGACTCCAACAAGGCAGGATGTCCTCCAGGGGCTAGCTTAAGGGCAGCCACCCAATTGCATCAGACCACAGAGCTCCACGGGTGCAGGGCACTGCTGCCTCCCCAAATTTCTTTGGTGCGGGCATTTTTCAGCACATGTGCAGTAGATGGCACCGTTGCCATGTGCAATCTATGTCTGAAGCGGGTCAAGCGCAGCCAGGACTTCAGCCGCTTGGGCACTACTGTCTTGAAAAGACATATGATGACCAGCCATGCAGTCCGTTGGCAACAGTACCTGAAAAACCCACACCAGAAAACAAGGCGGACTTTGTCTTGTTCCTCATCTGGGATCTCAACCCCTTCTATACCTCCAGTCCTCTCCAAAACCTGCACTGAGAGGAATGAAGGTGTAGCAATGTGTGCTACAACTAGTACTTGCAGCCAATCTGATAGCAGTACACTACCAGGTAAATTAAGCAGGCAGATATCCCTACCCCAGTTGCTGAGCCGTAAAAAGAACTACTGTCCCAGCCATCCACATGCTCAGCGTCTTAATGCTAGCTTGGCCAAATTGCTAGCACTCCAAGTACTGCCTTTTTAGCTGGTAGACTCTGCCCCCTTTTGTGAATTTGTGGAATGAGGTGTCCCATAGTGGCAGGTTCCCAAAAGACATTTCTATTCACGTAAGGCCATTCCAGCTCTCTACCGTCATGTGGAAGGCAATGTTTTGGCCTTGTTGGACAGTGCAGTCAACAGCAGGGTTTATATTACCGCTGACTCATGGTCGAGCAGGCCATTTCCTTTCCTTTCCTTTACGGCACACTGGGTAACTCTACTGGCAGCTGGGAAGGATACAGGACAGGGTTCAGTTTTGGAAATAGTTCCACCACCATGCCTCCAAAAAAAAAAAAAAAAAGGTGGTGATTTTCTCACATCCGCCTCCTCCACTCCCTGCTCTTTTACCTCTGTGGTCTCTTCTGCAGAATTGTACTCTGAAGCTGCAGTGCTCCCTAAGCGTTCAAGGGGCTATGCAAGCAGTCAGGCTAAAAGATGTCATGCAGTGCTTGAGTTAGTCTGTCTTGGGGACAGGAGCCACACTGGGGAAGTGATTCTTTCAGCTCTGCGGGGGCAGGCTCAGGGGTGCTTGACGCCACGGCAGCTTGAGCCAGGAATGGTTGTATGCGACAATGGCACCAACCTTCTCTCTGCCCTCCGACTGAGACAACTGACAAATGTTCCATGCTTGGCACACATCTTGAATTTGGTGGTGAAGCGTTTCTTGATCAGGTACCCAGGCTTACCAGATATCCTGAGACAGGCCAGAAAAGTCTGGTCATTTCCAGCGTTCATACAATGCCAGTGCCCGGCTGGCTGACATTCAATGGGAATTCAACCTGCCCACCAACTGCCTCATTTGTGATATGCCCACCAGGTGGAACTCCGCATTGGCAATGCTGCAGCAGCTGCACACACAGCAGGGGGCCATCAATGAGTTCCTCTGTGAGCTGGGAGCTTTTTTTTTTTTCGCCACGTCAGTGGCTAATGATCAAGGATGCATGCACTGTCCTGTCACCAGTTGAGGAGGCCACAAGGATGGTGAGCAGTGACAATGCATGCATCGGTGACACTGTCCCACTAATCTTCCTTCTGGAGCACAGGTTTTGTGGAATCATGGACAGGGCACTTGAGGCAAAACAGAGGGAGGAAGAGGAGGACTTCCTTTCCTCTCAAGGCCGCCTTTATGCAGAGAGCATTCCTGCAGAGCCGCCAAACACAGGGGAGGAGGATTGTGTCAGCATGGATGTGGCGTATAATACGCAGCAGCCTTCAAGGGATCATGGTTTTCAGCCCCCAGAAACCCAAGGAGTTGTTTGTGGCTGGGAGGAGGGAGTTCCTGATAATGTCTTCCTCAGTGACCCAGAGGACACTCATGCCTCCTCAAACTTGCGCTGCATGGGCTCTCTGATTCTGAAAAGCCTGCGAAAAGACCCCTAGGTTCGTGGTATCAAGGAGAGGGATCATTAATGTCTGGCAACCCTTCTTGATCCACGTTACAAGGGTAAAGTTGCAGAACTCATCCTGCCTGCGCAGAGGATGAAACATTTTCAGGATACCTCGAAGAAAAGTGTGTCCAATGCCTTTCCAGACCCTGGGAGGTGTTTCTGAAGCTTCGCTCGTTCAGAGGCAGAGTGGTGGAGAAGGTGGCCGGCTGAGCGATACCTTTAAAAAAAATTTCAGTCCTCAGCACCCAGGCCCGATAGGTTCAAGCAACCATTGTCAGCGTCTGCATTATATGGTGCAGGAATATATAGGGGCAAGAGCAGACTAGGTGGCCTTTCCATCTGAGCATCCACTTAGTTACTGGGTCTTGAGGATGGACCACTGGCCGGAACTTGCTCAATATGCAATTGAGCTACTGGCCTGTCCTGCATCAAGCGTGCTTTCTGAATGGACATTCAGTGCTGCTGGAGGGTTCATAACCAATTAAAGAATGTGCCTGTCCACAGACTCGGTTGATAGGCTCACATTTATAAAAATGAATAAGTCCTGGATGCAACTGATTAAATTTGCTAGGGATCCCCTGAAGACTGCCACTGCTCCTATTCCTCCTGTCCATAATCTAGAACAATATTTTGTATTTAGGGCACCACCAAGGCCCAATTTTTCTGCACCTGGTTTACAGGGGCATGCCATAACAATTTTTAAACTAATTTAAACCGCAGGGCCTGTTCCTGCGTCCAAGAGTAACTGCAAGGTGTTAGTGTTCTGGCACCACCAGCACCCAAGGCCCAAGTTTTCACCACCCGTTTGGGCGATTGTCACAATTTGTAAACTAATTTACAACATCAGGTCCTGTTCTGCTGTCCAACAAGAGTAACTGCAAGGGGTTAGTGTTCTCGCCCATCCCCCCCCCCATCCTAAACGACCAGGGCTGCACGCTCGGGTAACGGTCTGTTTTGGATCTTAGGGGGACCCCCAAGTCCATTTTTTCTTTAAATTTGGTGCAGAGTTCCCCTTAATATCCAAACCAGACCAGAAGAGCCTGGTTTGGACTGGGGGGACCCCCATGCACTTTTTTTCAGCATTTTTTTTTTTCGTACATTGCCAGAAACCGGCAATACATTACAGCCGCAATTTTAAATAACAATTTTTCCTATGGAAATCTCATTTTGCTCTGGCTACGTTCTACACCTCACAGAGATGCGCCTCTTTTACAGACAGACTAAGGACACCCCCCCAGGCACAATATTTAAAGGAATTTTTCTTTTTTTTCCATTTTAAAAATTATTAAAATCACTGCTCCTGAAAAAACGATTGATTGAAAAACTTTTTTGCATTGATACATTTCTCCTAAGGCAGGTCCCGGATCCCCATACACTTTTTAGGGCAATAACATTGCATATAAGCCTTTAAAATGAGCACTTTTGATTTTTCATGTTCGGATCCCATAGACTTTAACTGTGTTTGAATGTTTGCATGTTCTGGTGCAAACCGAACCGGAAGGTGTTCGACTCCCTACTACTAACATTATCTAACTCTATGACAGATTAGAATACAGCCTGCAAGATTGATATGGCATTAGGAATTAGCTTGCTGTACAAAAATCATCTTTTTGTTAGCCTCCTTTTTGTTAGCCTCCCTGCTATTGCTTCTGTGGGCCCCCGCATACTGTGTACTATATATTTCCACCCTGACTTGCTGTAGCTGGCCAAAATTCCACACATGCGCATTAGGATCGGCAATACTCCTCTGCTGGATTAAATGTAGCGGGATTGCCGGGGCTGCCGTCAACAATAGGAAATGACGCAGGGAATTCCCGAGGGAATCAAAGGCTGTAGAGTCAATAGGCAAAATGAATGCTGATTTTATGTCAGCCTTTGCCAATAATGCCCCTTTACCCAAATTCCTTAGTAACAACAACACATTTTCAAAAGAGGCCTAGTTTACTGAACAGGATTCCTCTTGAATTTGGTCAAAGACTAAAGCTCCGTACACATGGTTCGACGATCGCACGTACGATCGCGTCGAAACGTATGTTGGCTGTTGTATGCAGCATACTGACTGCACTACACGATCGTACGTCCGGGGAAAGAATGTTCAGGTGCATGTAATTAGCATCCAGCCATTCCTGACTTTAGGCATGCGTGTTTTGCACAATACAACTTTGTTGTACCAACTGCTCTGTACACCCGATACAACGGTCGTATGAGAGCTTGTTGGTACAACTAAGTTTTCTAGTCTGCTCATACAACTCCCTTGTATGACCGTCGTATGTTCGACTGTTCTAATCGCGCATACGAACAATCGATATTGCATACAACGGTCGTGAGTACGACCTGTTGTATGCGATCGTCGAACCATGTGTACAAGGCTTCACCCTGCAGATAAGATAGGTGATGAATGAGCCTATATGAGTTCGAGTTCTTTTCTTTTTTGGGAACTATACCCAGTGGTGATAACCTAAAATTTGCAAATGGAGGATCTTTAAAAGGACCTGCTACCTTACCCAAAGCAATTTCATAATTAATCTTTTCTTCTACTACTTTTTCTAAACCAACCGTGGTTTTTAAATTGTTGTGTATTGTGCATCCTATACCTTTAAAACTAGGCAGCTGGAAACCAAAGCAAAAACCTTCAAACAGATGTGCTGTCGCTTGTCCTGGAAAAGCCTGTAGCCAAGTCACCATTTCTAACAAGTTCACCTGTGATTCCCCTTTTTGAAAGAGGCTCCCTATTTTTTGGGGTTGACTTGAATTGGACATTTTTTTGAAACATTTCGAAACAGGGTACATTCCTGAGCAAAATGTGCACTCATGCCTGTATTTGCATGTATTTGGCCAACGTCACTTGGTCTCGTTACAGTTGAAACAAACTCCTTTGTGGTAACCAGTGTGCGTTGACTGACTAGCAGTGGGGGCTGGCTTGGCATACTGTGGCCTTTGGGGCAGAAAAAGATTTAGCCGAAGGCCAATATAATTTGTGCCCCATGGTAACGCAGAATGAACCGCTTTCTTTTGTCTAAAAGACTCATCATACGCATACCAAGCCATCCCAACAAAACTCCTGTATGCTTCTAAAATAATATCCAGGTGTTGGAAAAGACCCGGACTAAAATCCGGGTGTTTTTCACATCACACTGGAGAAGATGCAAAAACCCTGAAACCAGTTATTAAAAGTCTTGGATGCAGTTTTCTTTCTATCATTTTCTTCATCTTTACCTTGCTTCCCGTCTCTTGCGGATGGCAGCAAGCTTAATAAATCTATAAACTCACCACACCAAATTTTGTCTTTTACATTTAAAGAAAGGTGAAAACCTAACGCTGGTAAAAAACATGGCAAAACATCTTTCCTAGCTACATCAGGTACATTACTAGACCTTAAAATTTTCTGCTGAATGTGAAGCCTGACAATAAGCATTAGCGCCACTAGATGGCGCCCATACCTCATCCACATTCTCCACACTAGCAGAAGCATTACTAGCTGCTGGAACATTTTCATTTTGAGAGCTACAAGAGCTACTAACAGATCTATTGCTATCCTTCAGCATCTGAAGATCCCTAACAGTTCTAACTAAAACAGATGAAAATACTTCAATCAAATTGGGATTAAACTCACCAAGGGGCATAGGGGCTATCACTGGCACTTCCGGGCTTGAGTTCATTGGTGAGCATACCACTGGTATGCGGCTGCCTGGTCTCTGCTGCACCTCTACCCTTCCTTCTGCTACCAGCGGCTGGTCCAAAACCGCTTGCCTCAGATATTCCTCAGGCACCTCTGATGACACAAGCTGCACCCCTTTCGCAGATCCATTTCTTCTAGCACTTGCCTCTCTTGAGCCTCTTGCCGGTGACCCAACGCTGAGCCATGCCACCGCACCGGCACTACCTGCGGGGACATTGCTGGGAGGAGATGGGGAATATCTCTGCCGACCCCGTCACCGCCTCTTCGCCCGCCCCTCCGTTTGGAGGGAAGTGACACGCCTCACCACATCCGCTGCTGATTGATCTTCCTCATCCCGGAGACCCCAGAACGCTTTGGCTGCCAGAGGCGATGGTCGCTGAAGTGCTGGCGGGGATCACGGGGCTCTCCTGGGGGGCTTGACCAGGTGTCTTCAGTAAGCTCAGACAGTTCCTAATCCAATCTTCTCCCTCTTCTTCCCCGGCTCTCTCAATAAATCTTCTTAGCAAGGACATCTTCTTCAGCCACAAAAGCGCCATTTGCTCAATGAAGCCAAGGCTCCTAGAACACCACAGCTTGATGAATGCTAGTGTGGCCAGTGGAGAGTGAGGGACCGGACCCCCCTTTTTATTTCAAATTTGACCGCCAAAACCCCAAAAACTGACTAGCTACAGGGGGGGCATCTGACCTAACACTGCATAGCAGGGACCAATGGGGACTGTTCCGGCGTTTTCCAGCCTGAGGGGAGCTATTGCTATCTCATAAGGAAAAGGGGGGCTTGAAACCATTTCCCCCTTTTCCTTTCATTCCTGGGGCTGTGCTGGAAATGTAACTGTTAGGAACTGCTATGATAACCCCCGGCTATCATTTCTCCATCAGTCTGTCTTAGGCTCGGGCGCCCAGAGAGAAAGAATTTCACCAGAATCTGAGATGCACACAGACACAAGGATGGTGAAATCAATCTCTGGTTTACTGGTAAAAAAATGGGCGGTTTTATACATTTCATACGAAAGGGGAAGAATAATACATTTATCATACACATTCCTCATGTAGAGATAAGACAACTGTCTTGTTGGCAGTTACTTATCTGTACATTACCTCCTTCCTTCAAGGCTGTGCATTTTATTCTTTCACACAACAAAAAGGATAACGGTTAGAATGTAATTACACAGATGGCACATTCTGCAAGATTGTACAGAATGTGATGTGTGCAGAAACAAAAGCCTTGTCAGCATAAACTACTACACAATGTTAAAACAACATTTACACAACAAAATGGAGTAAGTAAAGGTAATAGGTTCCCTTCTCCTTACAGTAACCCCAATGTATCTTGTGTGATTGTATCTTAAGACCTCATTCACATAGGTATACCGATCCGTACACTTGTGCTAAGCACCATCTTCAGCTGCCTGAGATGAACATGTGTTCAGTGTAGTGTGCCTGTTGAACTCAATGACAGGTGCACAGACCTCCATGTGCATTCTGGAGTGCACATCTGTGTGGGTCTAAGCCCCCATTCATATTGGGCCGATTTGACATGTCAAATCGCATGCCAAGTCAGGGCTTATTGCAGGCATTGGCACAGCACTGATTTCCAAAAGTAGTTTCTGCAGTACTTTTGATGACTTTAGGGGCAATTTCAATAGACATCTGTGCATGTACCTGCACAGACAGAAGTACAATCTAGGATGGGAGTGGAGGTCCATGCTGGTCTGTGCAGCTGGCCACCTGTCACCAGGCTACCTGCACAGAACACCTCTACATCCAAGGTGGCTGCACACTGGCATACAGATCGGTACAGCCGTATGAATGAGGCCTAAAACAATGAACTTCACCCTACATAGCCAAATTTTTATTTATTATCCACAATGATTGTATCTGTTAATAAAAAAAAAGAAAACACACTTGTCCATGGAGTCCAGCAATGTCTTCTTTCCAGCTGCTCTGCTCCCTTACCACCATCTGGAAAGATCCTGTACATGCGCAGACATGCCACAGGTTTCTGCCAGGTCTATGGAACCTGATAGGTACGCAGCTCATCTGTGCATGCGCAGACTACTGTGGTTCTCTGCCAGTACCCATAACTTGGATAGCTCATGCATGTGCGGACATGCTATGGGTTTGCGTATGAATGCGTGCTGAAACATCAAAGTGCTACCTGCTAGTTTGTGCCAGACATCCCGGAGACAATGGGTGGCTGGACGTGTGATCTTTGCCTAGGCAAGGATTCATACAGGCCCTGTTCACACTTGAGACTTTTGTATGTTGAAGCTCAAAAATCGCTCAACAAGCAAAAACATATTGTTTTTAATAGCCCTTGTTCACATCGGAGTGTCCTGTCACTTGTAGTTAAAACGCCTGTTGCTCAAAAAAGTACATGAAGATGTCAGATGCCTGGGCCAGGCGCTGCTCACTTGTTCATCTAAAGCCTCGTACACACAAGTCGATGATCGTATACAACAGGTCATACGAATGACTGTTGTATATGAAATCAATCGTTAGTACGCGCGATTAGAACAGCCGACGTACGACGGTCGTACAACGGGAGTTGTATGCGCAAACTAGAAAACTTGGTAGTACCAACAAGCGGTTATACGACCGTTGTATCGTGTGTACAGAGAAGTTGGTCCAACAAGTTGTATTGTGCAAAACACGCATGCTCAGAATTCAGGAACGGCCGGATGCTAATTACATGCACCTGAACATTCTCTTTATACGTTCACTACGTTCAGCTTGGTCGTACGATTGTGTAGTGCATGTCAGTATGCTAGATACAACAGCCAACATACGATTTGGTCCGTTCGGTCGTACGACCGTTGAACCGTGTGTACAAGGCTTTAGAAATCTATAGTGTATCTCACACAAGTATACTATGACCCACAATGTGTTTCTATGACCCCTAGTGGTTTATCTTAGTCTGCAGCAAAATAAAGAAATGAGAATTTAATACTACAATACACCACAAGCAAGCTTTGTTACATTTGCTTATTTTAAAGGAATTTAATGGAATGAACAGTGGATGTTACCATTATTTTTAACATTTGGAATAAAACACTTGGTTTTAAAAGAATTACGCTATTGGCACTTTTACTCTTCCCCTCTCTGTACCTGGATGTGGATGAACTAATACAAGGGCACTGGACTAGTAGCGGATCGTGGACCCAGAGGAACCTAGAAACAACTAGACAGACGAGAGTTGTGTTCTCTTCCCGAAACTTTCTTAGAACCGCTGGCAGGGGTACTGGGGGGGGGGGGGGCGCATAACCCCAGTATCTTTGTGTAACACCCAGTATCATATGAACACACTCTATGTG
>BLSH010363791.1:0-30391 GCA_018402905.1 Glandirana rugosa | reverse complement strand
CCACGGGGGCTCCGCGGCTAGACTGCTTAGGAGTGAAAACCAAGGCCTCATGGGCCAATGGGGAGCTACTAGGATAAGAGTTGTGTTCTCTTCCCAAAACTTTCTTAGAACCGCTGGCAGGAGTACTGGGGGGGGGGAAACGCATAACACCTGGAGAAATTCCATGTGTGGGCCAGTGCGTCTACTCCCAACGCTCCATCCCTCCGGTTGAGGGAGAAAAACTTCCGAATTTTTGCGTTTTCTCTTGACGCAAAGAGGTCTATGCACGGTGTTCCCCACTTCCTGACTATCAGGCTGAACACCTCTGCATTTAATTCCCAGTCTCCCTCCCTCAGCATCCTCCTGCTTAGGAAGTCCGCCAAATGGTTCAGCTCTCCCTTCAGGTGCACTGCCGAGAGGGAACAAACATTGGCCTCCGCCCACTTGAGGGTGCCTTCCGTCAACTGCCACAAGGACCTGCTCCTGGTCCCTCCTTGTTTGTTGACGTACGCCACCACTGAGGCATTGTCTGACCTTATCTGGATATGTTGGCCCCCAAGTTCTTGTTGGAAAGCCTTGAGCACTAACTCCACCGCCCGGAGTTCCCGCCAATTCGAGGACCTGTTTGCGTCCTCTTCTCCCCAGGTGCCCTGCACCGGCCTGGAGCCCAGATGTGCTCCCCAACCTGACCCACTTGCGTCGGTTGTGATAACTCTCCTGGCCGACAGAGTCCATTGAAGACCTAGGGACAGATTGGCCACCGACTTCCACCAGTGTAAGGTTGTATTTACCTGCTCTGGGATCTGCACTGGGGAGTCTAGAGACTCGCGGCTGTGGTCCCATACTTCCAGAAGGAAGAGTTTCAGTGGGCGGAAATGCAAATCTGCCCACTGAACTGCAGGGATTGCTGCCGTTAAGAGGCCCAATGCTGCTATGGCCTTCCCAATGGAGACCTGAGCCCCTTTCTGTAGGGTCTCCATGGCTCCATCTATTTTTTGGATTTTCTCCTGCGGGAGGAACACCTTCCTCTCCCTGGATTCCAAAATGTAACCCAGGAATGTAATTCTCTGGGAGGGAATCAGACTCGACTTTTCCAAATTTAGGAGCCACCCTAGCTCCTCCAGGATGGCCCTTGCGACCCATAGGTCCTGAGTCAGTTTTTCTGGGGAGGCGGCAAAGAGGAGCAAATCGTTTAGATATGCTATGACTGCCAACCCTTTTAATCTCAACACTGCCAAGGCTTCCGCCATCACCTTGGGGAAGATACGGGGGAGGAGGATAGCCCGAAAGGCAGAGCCCTGTATTGCAGGTAGATTACCCCCTCTGCAGTTTTTATTGCCAACCTTAGATACTTTTGGCAATCTTCTGCAATTGGAATGTGCAAGTATGCATCTTGCAGGTCTAAGGAGGCCATGAAGCAGTTTGGAGGCAAGAGTGATTTTACCGAGTAGAATAAATCCATGCGGAACTTCTTGTAACGCACTGGCACATTCAGGGGCCTTGAGGTTCAGGATCAATCTGAACTTCCCTGATGGTTTCTGAACCACGAACATGTGGGAGTAAAACCCCTCCCCAATCTCTGCTTGCGGTACCCGTCTCACAACCTGCTGTTCCTCCAATTCTTTTAAGGATGATAGCTGGGCCCCTGCTTTTACTGCACTCTTTGGGAGATTTGTCACTAACAGCCTTTGTGGAGGTATTCTGGAGAATTCCACCCGGTAACCCCTTCGAACTATCCCCAGTATGAATGGGTTGGTGGATATCTCCTCCCACTGTGGGAGGAAGGCTCCCAATCTCCTCTAGAGAGAGCTTGTACCTGGAGCGTGGGAACTCACCATCCCCACTCTCCTCTTCTGACTCCTGCTGTGAGCCAGAGCTGGCATTGTCCGGCTCCTCTGGGACACCCTTGGGATCCCCCGGTTCAGCCTCACCCCCGGAAGCATCTGCCGGGACAGGCGAGACCCCCTGCTGTGTTGGTGTTGGGGCCCCTGGAACCATAGGCAACTGTAAACTAGAAAACAAAGCCTGAAAGGATTGGAAGGTGCTGGAGAGTTCCTTGACGGATGCCACCAGGTCCACACTTTGCTCCTCCACTTGTTCCCTCACTAACGCCTCAATGCACTCTTTACACAGTGCTTTTGACCAGACCACTCCCAGAGCATTCCTACAAGATGGGCATTTCCTCCTAGAGCCATGCTCCTTCTCTTTGGGAGGACGGTTCTTGTCTGAGGACTTGCCCTGCAAAACAAAAGCCGAGGGGCACAGGGGTCAGCTAAGCACCTTCCATTCGGAACCACCCGTGACACCACACACAGACACTAGGGGGTAGTGGGAGAGTGCCCAACCTAGAATACCAACCACCACCAGGGTCCTAGGTTCGCCCCCTCAGGGGGGAGAGGAACCCTAATGGAGTTTACAGGGTATCTTCAAAGGACAGGACAAAACCACCCCTGTGTTCCTCCTTACCTTTGAGTGGCTGGTGCTTGGCTCCCCTGACACAGTCTGTGAAGCCTCTGCCTCCAACATCATGCTGAGCCTGTTGCGTTGTCTCTGCTGTTCACCACAGCCCGCAGGATTCCTAGCACACCAGCCTGACGCTGTGGGTTCCTTTTCCGTCTGAACGACCGGAACCGGAAGTCGCGAACGAACGGAAGTGCCCGCCCCTTCCACCGGAACGCACATCACCCGCCCTCCGACCCAGCCAGCTCCATGCTGACTGGAAAAACCTCCAGGAGGGGGGACGGACACCCCGTTGTGCCCTCTCCAGGCACTGCACAAAAAGGTACCCACCCTGGAACTGTACCCCCTCACCAGAGGCCGTTCCAGGCGCGAATAGCACCGCCTGCAGGGCACCCCAGCCCCCTCCGCAGCCTAGCATTCTTTGCTGATACCGCAGCCTGCCCAGGGATGAAAGCCTTGCTCCCCTCCTCAGGACACAGACCGGCCCAGCCTCACCAGCTGTAAGGCCCTTCGGTTCCTGGCGATGTCTCCCCACCGGAAGAAACACCAAAACTGATAAGGGAAAAAAATCTGTTCTTATCAGTTGCCAAAGGAGGCACTGTGCTACTGTCCTGGCTAGGTTGGGGTCAGGATAGCAGTGGCTATGCAAATCCTAGTGTAAAGGAGGCTGGAAGACAAGTACTGGGGAGCCAAAGCCATTAGATGGAGATGGTGGAGGTTACTCTAGGAAAGCTGGAAGGACTCTTTCTGACTTGACGGGTGCTATGCTGGTCGAAGCTAAAGGGCTGAGCTGCTCTGCCTTTTGGCTGGACCATGTGTAGTACCTTTGCTTATCAGTTGCCAAGGGAGGCACTAAGCCGAAGTGATCCTTAACATGAAAGCAGCAAATAGAGATTTTCCTCTTGGTCGACATGTAGCCAATAGACACAACAGCATCTTCTCAAAAATAACGTTTTTGATCTTAGATTGCATTCATCCCAGCCCTAGAGGGGGGGACTGGAATAAGATTTTACTACAATCTGAGGCACGTTGGATATATTTGGTACAGGCCGCAATATTTCCAGAACTTAATGATGCTATCTTCTACAAGCCCTTTCTTGAGGGCTTTGTATCAGGGTGTTAGAAGAAGAATGTGCGGAGGGTTAATTGCAGTTGGGTGTTTCCTCTAATTCTTGGATGGGCAGCTCTATTTAAACTTCCTGCTTCCTGTAGGCAAGTGCTGTCCGTTCTACAGCGTTACTGTGTTCCTGAGCTATCCGTTCTGAGCTTCCTGATTACCTGTGACCTGGTCTGAGCCCACGTCTGCTTGAACGCTGCCTGCACCGACCCCCAGCTTGTCTACGACCATCCGACTGCCTGTTCCTTCTGTACCTCACCTGCCTGCCTGTTAACGACCCTGCCCGCACCCGACCATCCGATTGCCTGCTCCTTCGGTACCACTCTGACCGCAAGTTAACGACCCGGCCTGCACCACTACTCTTCAGCCTAGCACGGACTACGGGACAACTTCATACCACCACCTGTGTCCCATCCAGCCCTCGTACTCCCCTGTGCTCCAGCGTTCCCTGTCTACTCTACCAGGGGTTCTGGAACCAGGGCCGTAAGAGAGGTTGCCTACTGCATAAGTCAGACTCTACCACCAGGGACGTGACACAGGGGGTTGGGAGCAATAACTAGAAACATTTTTGAGGGTCTCCTTTCCCCTTTTTCTTTCTTCCTTTTTTTTTTTTCTCTCCTGTGTCATTATCTAAATGTTTTCACATGATTGTTGTTGATTTAAGTACAATATAAAAATACTGTTTATATAAAAGAATATGAGGTTTGATTGCTACTATGCTACTGGATTCCATGGCCTTTATAGAGATCTATACTAAAAAAAATATTTTTTAGGTTAATGTAAAAACATTTTTCAATAATATATATTAATAGTTTTCCTGTACTATATTTTGGTTCAAGTTTACCATCTGCCCCGCAGCATTTGTGCCCCTTTTGTCACCTCATTTCTGTTTCCGCCCGGCGCACCCAGGCCACCTGCCTAGGGCTTAGGTGGCCTTTTTCCTGCTATGGATTGCTTTGCCTCTCGGGCGGGCATCCCCCGCCCGTGGGGCTGCTGTGGAGACTAACATTAGTCCCCACTCCCAGGTTACCCATCTAGTGTTGGCATGTCAGGCTGACATCGCCCACTTCCTGGTTGTGTTCCAGGAAGGACGCTGCGTCGGCAGCTAAATGACCAGTGGCGTCACCTCCGGTGCAGTGTGTGATGCCCCCTGTCATCCAGCTGGAAGCTCCACACGGCGTCATCTGAGGAGGGAGGGACGGAGCTGCCTCCAAGGCTGGGTCTCGGTCTGGATGCAATTTGCAGCTGATTATACAGCTTTATAAACTCCCTAATCTCTCTATACCGCCATTAATGTGCAGGATGAGGCGTGGCGTGGGTATATGGAGTTTTCTCTCTTCTTTTGACAAGGTATTTCGCACACTTTTATATACATTGTTTCTGGCCACATATAGAGGGATTTCTTATACAACTCGGCTGTTCTATGTTTACATTGCAGCATTGTTAAGACGCCTGTTGGTCAAGACTCTCTAGGATTTTTACAAACCCGCTATATATCAATGGTGGTTACCTATAAAAAATTCACTGGCAGGTAATTTTTCCTTTTGGGTGCTAGAGATTTTTTAAAAAAAATATCTTAATCTATATATTGGCATAATATACTCGTGTGTTCCTTTTCTTTAATAGAACGCTTTACCCATATATGCTTTTGGCATAAGAAAACAACTCAATTTCTCAACTTTCCCACGCCGTATTCCTGCACATTAATCGTTATACATTTGGTATCTATTTAAAGGTATTTGATTCTGCATAAGTAGGCTATGCTTTTATATTTTGTATAAAAACAAAAAAATTCTTTGATACTATATAAAGATATTTTCTCTCACTCTATTTTATAGGGAATTTCCCTTTATTGCTACCTGTGTCTTTCTGCAGCTTTCACCCTCCTCCCCCTGTTTGAAGCCTTGAGCTTTTGCGGTAAACACGTTGTGGCTTGGTTGGGGGCTATTTAAAGTGTTGCCGGATAGAGCCAAGATTGACAACATAACGAATTTTTATCAACATTTTTTGACATTTTTTTGTTTTTTTGGATGTAAGTAATTAAAATTAAATATATACATAAGGTTCATTGTAACCAGTTTGCATGATGTTTCTAACCTCATGTTTTCTATCTTTAAGATCAGACCGTGCTGTTATGTTTCAAGCTATATCTCTGATGAAGGTGGCCAACACCGAAATGCATTAGGTCTTGTACATAACCAGGTCAAAAAACTGTATACAGCATACTATATTTTTGCTTTAATGTCATTGCTTGTCATTTTTTATTACATTGCTCATTTGTATACTCAGTAAATCTTTGAATTTTACATTATAGATGTTTTGTTTTTGTGCCCATAAAAGTCCCACCTTTGAGGGTTTTTGCTTTTTTGATTTCTATTTAGGGATGATGGCACAGCAATTTAGCTGGGTGGACAGTTCTCTTTATTAAATAATTAACCGAAGCGATTAGGGCCTGAGGGCGCGGCTATGCAAATCCTGAGGTGTAATTGGATTCTGGACGGTGGAACCATATGGTACCCAAACCGCAGCGCCCATTGGCACTTGGGGGCCGGTTAGTGGTTAAACGGGGAAACCAGAAAGGTCCTCCTGGTAGGTGCGGGGAGACACTGGTCTGGCTGGAGGGTCGGGTTGAAAAGAAGCCTGTGGTGTATGTGCCCCTGGAGTGGCAGTCCAGGGGTGCCTGATAT
This sequence comes from Glandirana rugosa, assembly GCA_018402905.1. Lineage (NCBI taxonomy): Eukaryota > Metazoa > Chordata > Amphibia > Anura > Ranidae > Glandirana > Glandirana rugosa. The sequence continues at coordinate 24,148 of BLSH010363791.1, read as the reverse complement.
CTCACAGTGAGTGGCAGCACTTTGAGTTGATGGCACCTAGGTCACTGCACCATATCCACCTTCTTTTCCGCACCTGCCTCTAGGGCCAGGCCTTTAGGCCAGGACAAGAGGAATTTTTGATTCCGGGCCACAAGGCCGGCCTTTGTCTCGCACAAAGGCACCTTTACACTTCTCCACTGTCCTTCCCCCACTTTGATTGTTTTTTTCTTGTGTGTTATTTGTAGTGTTGTGTCACTTGATTGTCGGGTACACTTGCACTGTGTGATTAGTAAGGTGTAAGGTCTCCGGGCCTACCCTGAAAGTCTTGGGAAGGTGGTGGGTAAGGCCGCCTGGCTTGATCCACCGCCTCTCATGGGGTCTCCCTTCGGGGGAGCCCCACCTAGTATCGGGGGCGGTCAGTTCCGGCTGGCCACCTAAGAGAACCGGGGTCTTCGGGCTTTGGCTAGGTGATCCTGGTACACGATGCCCCAGTTCCTGTCAGGAGCCTTGCGCCCCGGGGAATCAGGGCTTAGGTCCTTCCTCTTTGGTGGGAGGCCATGTGTACACCTAGTGCAATTTTTGCGTCTTCATTTTTGTGTTGTGCACTTTTTTATGCACCGGGTAAGTCTGAAAGGTGTGTTTCACACCACCACGGGCTTAAAAAAAAGAAAAAAAACACCAGCTGTGCTTGGCCTTGTTAACCTGTTCCATTTTTTTAATGGTCTGGTTCTTGCTGCTTTTGGGCACAGCGCTGTGAGTAGGCATTCCGGGAGCGGTTGGATCCGGAGGAAATTATCTTTTCGAAATGGCGGAGAGTGGATCCTTTGGCCTTGAGAATTAAATTGAGGACACAATCTGATTCCAGGTCGCAATGGATTTGCGCTCTACATTTCAACTGGATCATATTGTGTCCGAGATTCTGATAAAAACTTTAAACATTAATCTTAAGGGTATTAAATGTTTGCAGAACTTTCCAAAAAGAGGAGTTTATGACGTCACATTTGAATGTCTTTCGGACTGTGAAAGAACATGTGAAATGTCTGACTCCCAAAGTAATGGAGAAAATAAAAGGGATCTATGTGTTTCCACTTTTTGGCAATCTGAAAAGACAGATTGTGGTGCACATGTACAATCCCCACGTGCGCACAGATTTTATTGAGGAATTCTTGAGTTACTATTGTGAGACAGTGCACTTCACGGGTTATGTCACCAATGAATACAAAATTTGGAATGGCAAAAGGAAGTTCTTGGTACCTTCCAAGAGAGATCCTGATGCATATGGGGTTTTTTTTAAGACCACCCCCCTTGATTTCTTTTGGAAAGAACCATGTTTTTTTGTTCTATAACGGGATGCCTGATTACTGCAAGGGTTGTCGAGAATTTGGCCATTCCTTCAATAATTGCAGTAAGAAATGCAAGTCTTGCGGATCAAGAACACATATGGACGAACATTGTCCTAAAAAAAAAGGCTGGTGATAAAAAAAACAGAGGAAAAGAGATCTGCAGATGAGAGCCCAGCAGAGGAGGTCCCAACGTGTGGGGAACCATCAGGGGGAAATAAGGGGGATAAGAAGCATAAGAAGCCGGAGGCTTTTGTGGATATTAGAAAGGACACTCCTGCTGACGTGATGAAAGTCTTGGAAAAGACTGGCTATAAAAAGGTTGGGGACAAGTGGGTACCTGACCCAGATTTTGATAAAGGAAGAAAGAGGATGGAATGGACACTTCTGAGTCCAAAAAAAGAGCAGGGGGATCAGTCCCCAAAGGAAGAGGAGAAAAAAAAAATCTAAAAAGAAAAAAAAAAGAAGCCCAGAGGTTTCTGAGGCTGAAATGAGAGAGGAGGTTAATTTGGGGCAGGCGTGGAGTGGGGGACAACCTTGCCCCGAAGCACTGGACGGTTTGGTGGCTATCGCCAGAAGTCTTGAGAATTTGGAGTCCCAGAACTCCTATAAAGTGTTAAGAGGTGGAGGAAGCTCCTGTGAGTGCGTCAGTGGAGACGGGGATTCCCTGTGGGTAGGTGCCACTGTCTCCGCTGTCAATCGATACAAGGTTGGAGGATGAGTTCAGTGGAACCGCTGACTCACCAATGCCGGTTAGGAAAACACAATGAGAATGGGCTTTATGTCTATGTCTTTGCGGGGTGCCCTCGGCTTTCTGAAGGCGAGCAGAGCCATTTTTTCGGAAAATGGCGGTCCGAGGGCTGAGGGACTCGCTGCGCTTTATGGTTAAGCCAGAGTACGCACAGGAGGTGACCTTGAGGACCGTGGTGGCGGATGTGTTGATGGATCTTCTTAACCCAAGGGTAAGACAGATTATGTGTTTGCAGGATTTCCCACAGCAGAGGATTTATGACATCACTTTTATTTCATCTGAGGTATGTTGGAATGCGTTTGAAAAATTTGAGATGATGGAAAGCACCGAGACCGGTAAGAAATTCACAGTTCAGCCTTTATTCATGCAAGAAGATCAAGCGATCACCGTGCATATGTATAACCCGTTTGCTGATGTGAGTCTGGTGAGAGCTTTTCTAAGTAATTATTGTGAGGATTTAAGAGGAGGAGACAAGGTCATGAACAGGTACAACATCTGGTCTGGGAAATACCGGTTTATGGGACGGTTTAAGACTGACAAAGAGTGTGTGGGTGGAGTAAGACGGCCCCCTGCGGTCTTCTCTATGGTAGGGGAGAGGGGATTCCTCTTCTATCCCGGGCAGCCAAAATATTGCAGGAACTGTTTATCTTATGGACATATTAGCAGTGAATGTGATTTTGAGCAAAAATGGCGATTTTGCGGGAATACAGGCTATCAAGCCAAAAATTGCTCTGAAGGAAGAGTATGTGACATATGTAAGAAACCTGGTCATCTGGCAAGACAGTGTGACGCATATCAGGCATTTAAGGATTGGTATAGGGGGAAATTCAAATACTCGGAGGAGAAGGAGCAGAGAGAACGTTGACAGCGGAGGCCGGGTGATGGTGCTGGTGGGAATACTGCTAGGGAGAACGCTGGTGAAGCAGCAGGACCCCCCCCCGGTGACCAACCTGAGCACCAGGCTGATGAAGCTGCACCCGAAGAGCGGGCAGATGATGTGGCAGGTGGCATGGGCACTGCTTTTAATGGGGCGGAAGGCGGTGTTGGCCCGAGTGCTACGGATATCTCGCCGGGTAATGACAGTACCCCTAAAGCCTATGAGGAACCAGAGGAAGAGGAGGCGGGTAAGAAGGCAAAGATGAAGAAGCAGGAGGAGAAGGAGCTTGACGAGGCATCAAGGCTCTTTGGAAATCTATCGGACAGTGACTCAGACTTGGAGGAATTAGAAAGTGTCAGCAGCCTGGAGTGTGGACAACGGATGGAAGATTCCTCCAGTACCCTGGAGATGTTTTCAAGCTCGGCTAGCAAAAGGGCTAGGGATGAAGGGTTTGAAGTAGGGGGAGTAGAGGGGGAGGAAGGGAATTTGCCCTATGACTCTGCTGAGGAGTCTACTTGCTCTCCAGTCCCCCAGAGGAGACAAAGAAGTAAAGGTGGTCGGGACAGAGTGGAGATGGACATTTAAATTGGACTCATGATGGCTGTTTTTTCCTTACTTATATTAATGGCTCTAAAAATAGGGTCAGTAAATGTTAGAAGTATTGCAGGGAAAGCAAGGAGAGTAGCAGTTTTGGATGAGATCAGTAAGCTAAACACGGATGTGGTATGTTTACAGGAATGTGGAGTTACACGTGATCCTGCAGTTGATTGGACACAGGGCCCGTCTGTGTGGGCACTTGCATGTGGAAGAAGAACTGAAGGAAGCGCAGGAGGAGAGGAAGAAGATGATTAAAGAAAGAGGAAGGGGCATCATTTTTTGGGCAAAGGTTCAGAATATGGAGGAAGATGAGAAATGCTCAAGGTTTTTCTTTAAGAAAACATTCAGTTCTAAAAAGATTATGAAGGAAGTATTGGATGGACAAGAAAGTGCTGGAGGTGGAAGAATGAGGAAGGTGGTGAAAGATTTTTATGAGGACCTGCACGGCGGAGAAGAAGACTCAAGGACTGAAGAAATTAGAGAGTACTGCAATATATTATCAGGGAGCCTGGAGGAGGAGGAAAGTGCCTGTCTGACAGGAGAAGTAGAAATAGAGAAGACGTTGTAGAGTATGGCAAAAAACAAGACGCCAGGGGCAGATGGGATTCCAGTAGAATTCTATCTAAAATTTTGGCCCACTTTGAAAGTACATTTAGTGGAAGTACTGAGAAGATGTATGTTAAGTGGGAGACTGGCTGCCTCAATGAGGGAGGGGGTTATTGTATTGATCTACAAAAATGGGGATGAGAAAGACGTCAGGAATTTGCGCCCAATCACCCTCCTGAATTCAGATTACAAATTACTGGCAAAGATCTTGGAAATAGTCTGAAGGAGGTTATCGGTAAAGTGATTGGGAGTTGGCAGGTGTGTGCCATCCCGGGGAGAAGAATTGAGGACAACCTGATGCTATTGAGAGATCTAATCTATTATGTACAGTGCAATAATATCCCTTTGGCAGTGGCGGGGATTGACCTCGAAAAGGCCTACGACAGAGTATTCCATAAATGTATGTTTCAGGTGCTGGAGAGATTGGGACTTCCAAATGCCTTTGTAAATATGATTAAGAGCTTGTATAAAAACGTACAAAGTAAAGTATCAGTGAATGGGATTTTGTCTGAATCTTTTCTAGTAAGATCAGGAGTGAGGCAGGGGTGTCCCTTGTCTCCTGTTTTATTCATTTGTGTCATGGAACCTCTACTACAGCATATACAGCAAGATAAAGCCTTTGAAGGATTCTTTGTACTGGGAGGAAGTGGTGAAAAACTGAAGTCTCTATGTTATATGGATGACGCTACTTTCCTATGTAGATCTCGGAAAGATCTTGCAAGAACAGAGTTGCAGCTACAGTTGTTTGGTAGCATGGCAGGAATGAGGGTGAATTGGAACAAAAGTGCAGTTTGTATGGTGAGCGGAACCTTTGATGTTTCAACAGCCAGAATTAAGGAGGTTGAGACTATTGAAATTTTGGGAGTGCATTTTGAAAGAAATCTGCAAAATCAGGTGAACGCAATAAAGCGTGTAGAAAAGGTGTCAAAGAAGTTGGATTTATGGAAAACAAGACGTCTGACTTTAACCAGCAAAACTCTGATAGTTAAAGCTGTGTGTCTACCCTTGTTATTATACACCAGACTTATCTTCCCATTTAGTAAAATCTGGCTTCAGAAGAGAACGAGGTTATTGTTTGTTTTTTTCTGGGGGACCAAAATGGAGAGAGTTGCAAGGGTAACTGTGATGAAGGAAGGAAGATATGGTGGATATAATTTTCCAAACGTGGAAGTTTTTTTGAGTTTTCATTTTTGGTTGGCACATTTTAAGGCCTTTTCAGGTGGTGGTAAAACTATGTGTTTTATGTGCTATCTGATGGGGTGGTTTGTTGTGAAGTGGGGTTAGGGAGGCTGGGATCTAACTAAACCGGTAGCTCTAGTAGCCCCCTCATATTATATGAAGCTGAAGAAATGGTTTGATGAGAACAATCTTGCAAGGTTGGGTGCAGGGGCTATGATTAAACAAAAACTAAAGATGTGGCTTAGGAAGGAGGAGGTGGTATCCAATATTGCAGACTTAAGATCAAAGCAAACAGAGGAATATTGGAAAAACTTAGGAGTGTGTGGGGTGACAAATAAACAGAAAGAGATTGTTTGGATGTCTTTCCACGAATGTTTATTAACTATGACCTTTTTAAAAAGTAGAGATTTGACAAGGAGTGAGAGCTGTATCAGAGAATGGTGTGCTGACCTAGAAACAGTGAGGCATGTGTTTTTTGAGTGCTTCTTTGTGAAGAAAGTTTGGAAGGAATTGGAGGATTTTGTTAAAAATGTGCAGAAAATTAAGGCAATTATATCCGGCCTATGTTTGTATGGCTTGGTGGTGGGTGAACCTGGTGTGAAAAGGAGGGGGTGGATTTTGTCTGCAATTGTGAAAGAGGTGGTATGGGAAGCAAGATGCAGTTGTAATTAAGGAAGTTTTATGGTATCAGAGGAAGAATGGTTTGATTGGATTTTGAGTAAGCTGCACTCAGTTTTGTTGTGTGATAGGAAAACCATGGGGAAGGAGGAGGCGGATAATTTTTGGAATTTTGGGAGGTGGAGGTTGAGATAAGGTGGTGGGAGAGGGGAAGGGGCATGTATGTGGTTTGTGTAATGTTTAAAAATGTTTTTATCCTTTTGATATGTAAGATACTCACCTGATGATGTAAGGAACACTGCTCAGTCTTGTGGAGGGCGAAGTTGATGGAAGTCTTGAGTACGTGATTCATGCTGAAGGAAAAAAAAAAAATCTGTTCTTATCAGTTTAATATCTGATATGTCTCCTATCTGGCGACCATATATTAAATGGATTTTTAGAACAGGGAGATGGAAGAAGAGCTTGCTCTGTACACTCCACGCATCGACCTGGTATTGCAGTACCTCCAGGACCGGTGCACCCCTCTCTTATGCAGTTTTCCAAAAACAGAAAAGAAACAATCCTCCTTTTGCTTGCTCGTTGTTATGTTGCTTTTGCTCACAAGCTGCTCTGTTCATTCTTGCAATAAACTTGCATTTAACCCCTGTGTGTCTGTGTTTTATGTGCTTCGTGTCACTTCCTTGCCCTATCCACAGAAATGGCAGTCCAGGCCAGCAAAGTCCTGAAGAAGTCTAAAAGTCACTCTGTTCCTTTGAAAGTAAGCACAGCAATGTTTTCGACCAGATAGCTAGCATGCATTGTGACTAGGCCCAAAACCAGGGCTCCATTGAAAGTCAGAGTTACAGAGTCCTCCTCTTGCAGTGCCTGACTCTGCTCCACTTTTGCTGTCCTTGTGCTGGCTGTAGCAGCTAGCTATTAGTTGTGCAAGGAGGAATGTCAAGGCCTGTGTCTCCATCTAGTGGAGTGCTTCGTCCACGTTAACAGGAGGCGGGAACATGCAAATAAATTCCCTCGTTAGGCATGAACGAGGAGCACCTGGATGGGCCCAATCATCAGTTTAGCCTGCTTAATTGCTGGATTGGAGGGCAGAACTGACTTCAGCTGTGCACTAGGTGCTGGAAAGGTGCAAGCAGGCCTGAATTCAGGCAGTAGGCCTCAGAGGCAGGCAGGTGGGAAAAGTGGAGAGTTGGTGGATCCACGCAGGCCGGACAAACGGGCAGTTCTCAGCGAGCTCTTTGGCTCAGCCTGGCCGCCGCTCGCTTGGAAATTTCAATAATTGGGTTATTGCTTCTCGGCCTTTTGGCTGCGATTTATCGTAGTTAAAGGGTTTGTTGAAGGTGCCAGTCCTACTTGGCCTGGTGGTGTTCCTTTACTAGTTCATCACCTGCTGCTTTTGGGTAGGACGCCACTGAAAACTGATGAGAGAGTGATTGTGGGTAAATAGCCCCACACCTTTACTGGTGGTGTGTACGGGATCCACCAGGGCCCCCTTGTGGGGGGTACCCCTTTGGTTTCCTGGAAAGCCGCCGGTGCGATCCGAATCGGAGATGGCTAACCGAGGCCTGCGAGACTCCTTGCGTTTTCTGGTCAAGCCAGACGAGAGAGAAAAGATCTCTTTGAATATGGTGGTTGTGGACGTGCTGACGGACACCTTTAACGTAAAGGTAAAAGATGTGTTGTGTCTGCAAGATTTCCCTGCACAAGGGATTTATGATGTAACGTTCCGTTCTGCAGAGATATGCTGGAACGTATTTGAAAAATCTAAGGAGAAGAAGGACGGGATTATGAAGGCAATTCAGGTGATACCGTTGTTTATGCAGGATGAAAAAATGATTGTGGTACACAAGTACAGTCCTTTTTCAGATCCAGTAATGGTGAGGGCGTTCCTAGCCGGGTACTGTGAAGAGTTAAAAGGTGGGGAGAAAATAATGAATAGGTATAAGATTTGGACAGGGAAATATAGATTTTTTTTGGCAAGTTTAAGCTCGATAAAGACTGTGTTGGAGGAGTTAGGAGACCACCCGCGGCCTTTACCATCGGAGGGGAGCGGGGTTTTCTGTATTATTAAGGGCAACCGAAGTATTGCAGAAAATGCCTTATGTACGGTCACATTAGCAGCGAGTGTGACATGATGGAGAAGTGTAGGTTCTGCCAACAAATAGGGCATAAAGCTAAGGACTGCATGGCGGGAAGAGTGTGCAACATCTGTAAACGGGCGGGACATTTGGCCAAACCGTGCCCTGAGTACCAGAAAGAAAAAAGAAAATACGACTGGACCGGGAAACCAAATACGGGGGGAGGAGGAACAGAGGGACAGGCAGCAGGGAGGGACTGAGCAGGCGCTCGAAGAGGGGCAGTAGGCTGGTGAGACCCCTATGCCTGCAGCCAGTGATGTTCCGCCCGAGGACGTAGATGGGAAGAGCAGCGGAGTTCCTTATGGGGGTGAGGGCACTGTGAGAGCAAGTGTCATCACCAACCCAGGACCTGCGGCCCCCAAATCTACAGAGGGTTTGAAGGAAGACCATGCGGGTGGTCTTAGTGATGTCGGAGGCTCCCCCCGAGAAGAGGAAGACATGATGGAGATGAGCGGACCATCAGTGGAAATCCATATCGAAAGGGATGAGCAGGACGCTAGTTTGGCAGCTACTCTGAGCCATTTGGTAGCTTCTGTATTGATTGGGGATATTTCCTCCAGTGATGATGATGGAGGAGAGCAGGAGGAGATGGATGGATCAGACAGTGGGGAGAGCTTGGAGTGTGGCCAGAGAGATGACTTCTCTGAAGCCCAGCTGTCTGGGAAGCGAGCTCGTTTAGGAGAGGTGGGAGATAGTGAGGGGGAGGATTCCCTTCATATTTTTTCTGGGGCTTCCGGAGAGGAATCCGCCAGTTCACCTGCTCCTAGGAGAAGGCAGAAAGTAGGCGAGATGGAGAGACTCTAAAAATGAAATATGATGGCTGTCTTTACTTTTTTTATGATGGCACTTATTTTTGCCACTGTTAACGTCAGGAGCCTAAAGGCTGGTTTTAGGCGGGCTGTAATTATGGATCATCTGGGGGCTTTGAAAGCTGACGTTATCTGTGTGCAAGAATGTGGAGTGGATGATCTACGTGGCATCACTAAATGGGAGAGGGGGGTGGCTGTATGGTCACCTTGCTGTGAATCAAGATCGGAAGGAGTTGGGGTGCTGATAAGAAACAATGAAATTAAAGTATTATCATATGAAGAAGTGGTACCAGGGAGATGTTTGGCTGTTATGTTGGAATATGAAGGTGAAAAACTAAGGCTGTTTAATTGTTATGCACCGGCTGAGAAAAAGGGTCGGAGGGAATTCTTAGAGATTGAGAATGCAATTGCCAGGGAGGGTGACAACGTTTGTCACCGGCGATTTCAACTGCGTGAGGAGAAATGGTGACCGGCATGGGACTAGTGATGGAGGAGTGGATATAACTTCTCGTTTATTGAATGAGGTGATAAGTGATTTTACGTTGAAAGATGCTGCGGTGGTGGTGGAGGGAGATGCAACGTCACATACTTTTTTTTCTGACAAAGGGACAGTTTCCTCACGAATTGATTTTTTCTTTACGTCTGAGTTTGTGTAGGTGGTGGGCTATGAGACCAGGCCGGTGTTATTCTCGGATCATAAAATAATCTGTTGTAAGGTGAAGTTAGGGAGAGGTGTGAAGTTTTGAGAAGGGAACTGGAAACTAAATATTAGTATACTGGAAGATGAGGTGGTGTGTGGGAAAATTGTCACTCACCTGAAAGAGCTCATGGAGAGGAAAAAAGACTTCCAAGACATCTTGGTATGGTGGGACTGGGCAAAGGCATGTCTGATGAAATTCCTCCAGAAGCTGAGTAGGGGGAAAGCTAGAGTGGAAAAAGAAAAAGAAAAAGAACATGAGTTAATAGACAGGCTGCATTTTTTGCATAAATGTAAAAGATTAGGTGTGGATGTGTCTGAAGAGCTCAATGGAGGTGAGAGAGCTGAGAGACAAAATGTTAAAAGAAAAAGGGAAGAAAATTATTTTCAATGCTAAAATAAAAGATATGGAAGAAGGAGAAAAATGTACAAGGTACTTCTTTAAGAAAGCTTGTTCAAGTAAAAAAATGATGAATACAGTATTGGCAGGAGGGATGGAGGTGGAGGGAGAGAGGATGACGGAAGAGGTGATGACGTTTTATAAAGATTTATATGACGTACAGAAGGGTGTGCAGGGGGGAGAACAGGCGGAATACTGTGATGTCTTGGGGAAATGTTTGGAGAAAGAAGAAGCTGATGGTCTATTGGCTGTTGTGGAGGAGACTCTGAAATGCATGCAGAGAGGGAAAACACCAGGAAGGGACGGGCTCCCGATGGAGTTTTATGTCACCTTTTGGCCTATTTTAAGAGAGCACCTAACGGCGCTGGTAAAGCACTGTGTGGAATCAGGGGAATTGTCCCCAACAATGAAAGAAGGTGCAATAACCTTGATTTTCAAGAAGGGTGATCGAAGGGAGATTAAAAATTGGCGTCCCATCACACTCTTAAATGTTGACTATAAGTTGATAGCCAAACTATTGGCCAAGAGGATGAGTAAGGTGATAGGCAAATTGGTAGGAGATGGGCAGGTATGTGCGGTTCCTGGGAGGAGGATTTCCGATAATTTGATTTTATTAAGAGATTCGATTTTTTATGCCCAGTCCAATAACATGCCGCTAGCCCTGATGTGGATCGATTTAGAGAAGGCCTACGATAAGGTGGCCCATTCTTTTTTGTTTAAAGTTTTAGAGGCAATGGGGATCCCTGTGCCTTTTTTGAAAACCCTGAGGGGACTGTATACCGGGATAGTGAGTCAAGTTTTGGTTAATGGCAATCCATCTGTTTTTTTCCCGGTTAAATCTGGGGTGAGACAGGGGTGCCCTTTGTCACCCATTATGTTCATATGTGCAATTGAACCACTTTTAAGGCATGTACAGAAGGACAAAAGGCTGAGGGGTGTTTTTCTGCCTGGGAGTGGAGGAGAGGCTGTGAAAACAGTCTGTTATATGGATGATGTGACCTTTGTTTGCTCTTCAGAGATGGATGCTCGGCGGGCAGAGCTGCAGTTGAGCATGTTTAGTAGCATGTCTGGCTTAGGGGTAAACTGGCAGAAGAGTCAGTTATGTACCTTGAGCGGCTCCAGCGAGATAAAGGAGGTTAAGGTGAAAGTGGTGGACTCCATGGTAGTCTTGGGCACACACTTCGAGAGGAACTTGCTGAATCAGAGGAATGCAGAGAAGACGCTGGAAAAGATTAAGAGTAAAGTTGACTTTTGGAGACTAAAGCTTCGTACACACGGGACGACGATCGTATTCAACACGTCGTACTCACGACCGTTGCATGCGGAATCGATCGTCTGTGGCCGCGCTTTCAACAGTTGAACATACGACGGTCGTGCATGGGAGTTGTATGTGCAGACTACAAAACTTGGTCATACCAACAAGCTCGCATACGATCGTTGTATCGTGTGTAGAGCAGTTGGGTACAACAATTTGTATTGTGCTAAACACGCATGCGCCAAGTCCACTTCAACTAACACGAAATTAGATGAAGGAGCCCAAAGGGTGACGCTACTTCCTCTTTATACGCTCGTTCGCGTCATCACGTTCGGCCGGCCACAAGTTGTATGTACGACCGTCGGGTGCATGTCAGTATGCTATTTACATTATGCAACATACGATTCAACACGGTCGTACGTGCTATCGTCGTCCCGTGTGTATGAGGCTTAAGGCGCTTACCCTGATGGGAAAGGTGCTGGTGGTCAAGTCAATTATTTTGCCTTTACTTCTTTATTTTAGTCTGGTTTTTCTGCCAAGTGTGAGGTGGACACAGAAGATGGTACGGGTGCTCTTTATTTTTTTCTGGGGAAGTAAGATGGAGCGAGTGGAAAGGAAGCTGGTCATGAAAAACCCCGAACATGGGGGTTGTGGCTTTCCCAACATTCCTGTGTTCTTTAACATACAGTACTGGCTGGCACATCACAAAGCCTTCATTGGAGGAGGAAAAGTCGGTTGTCTGATGCGATACCTAGCTGGATGGACCCTGATAAAATGGGGGTGGTGTATGAAGGATCTGTCAAAACCAACGGCCTTATTGACTCCCTTCTTTTACCTAAGGGTGATGACTTTTTTTGACGAGCAACATTTAAAAGACTTGGGAAGAAGTGCAACAGAGAAGAAGACGCTGGTAAAGTGGGTCAGAAGAGATGATGTGAGGGCGAATATCTCCAGCTTAGGATCCAAGATGACAGAGGTGTGTTGGTAGAGATTTGCCATAGGCTGAGTGTCGAATAGACAAAAGGAGGTGGCGTGGCTGGCTTTTCAAGGGGCTTTGATGACCAAGGCCTTTTTGAGGGCTAGAGATCTGGCCAGAGATGAAGAATGCCCAAGAAGAGAGTGTAGAAATCTTGAGACGGTGGAGCATGCCTTGTTTTATTGTCCTTTCGTACAAAGAGTGCAGAGGAAATTAAGCCCTTTTTTGAAGATAGTATTGGGTGTTATGAGTTTGGATTTTTTGGTGTGGTTTTTGGGGTTGGTGGAGGGGGATAAGGCAACACAAAGGAGGATTTGGGTGTTTATGACAATCTTTGAGGAAGTTATGTGGGATGTGAGATGTGAGGAGGAAGTACGTGCTATCGGAAGGAGATTGTGTAAACTTGGTGTTGGCAAAATTGTATGTTGTATTGTTGGCTGATAGGAGGTGGATGGGGGTGGATGAGGCAAATGAGTATTGGAGGTGGGGGAGATGGAAAAGGGGTGGGGGTAGGGGATTTTGTGTGTTGTATTTTATTGATTATGTGTGACTTTTTATATGTAAATTTTTGAGAACTTTTGATACTTACCATAAATGATGATCTGACGAGAGACGGTTTTGAACTGTTGATAATGACCTAGAAGTGAAAAGGAGTGAGATAAGGTTATGTCGGAACTGATGTGGAAAAAAAAAAAAATCTGTTCTTATCAGTTGCCAAAGGAGGCGCTGTGCTACTGTCCTGGTCAGGTGATAGGCCAGGATAGCAGTGGCTATGCGAATCTAGGCGTAAAAGAGACTGGAAGGCAAGTACTAAGCTAGTAGAGCCATTTGAAGGGGTGGCAAAGGCTTCTGGGAAAGCTGGACGGTCTCTCCCTGACTGAACAAGGTGCTATGCTGGTCGAGGCTGAAGGGCTGGGTTGCTCGGCCTTTTATTTTAACTGTGCCAGACAGTTGCCGAAGGAGGCGCTAAGCCGAGACAGGGGCGATTAAGTCCTGGGCCGTAATGGGATTCTGGATGGTTGTACCAGAAGAAACCTGGATCGGTGCGCCCATAGGAAATTTGGGGGCTGATCGGCAGGGTGACTGGTGCAGCCGGAAAGGTCCTCCTGATTGGTACGGGGAGACGCCGGTCTGGCTGGAAGGTAGGGCTGAAGAGAAGCCCGTGGTGCATGTGCCCCTGGAGTGGCAGTCCAGGGGTGCCTGAAATCTCACAAGTGGGTGGCAACACTTTGAGTTTGACGGCACCAAGGTCACTGCACCATGTACACCTTTTTTTCACACCTGCCTCTAGGGCAGTGGTTCTCAACTCCGGTCCTCAGGACCCACCAACAGGCCAGATTTTAAGTATTACCTTGGGGAGACGCAGACTAGAATACTGCAATCACTGAGCAGCAAATGATATCACCTGTGATGCATTTCAGTTATCCTGCAAACCTGGCCTGTTGGGGGGTCCCGAGGACCGGAGTTGAGAACCTCTGCTCTAGGGCCAGGCCTTTTGGTCAGGACCAGAGGAATTTTTGATTCCTGGCCGCAAGGCCGGCCTTTGTTTTTCACAAAGGCACCTCTTTCACTTCTCCACTATCCTTCCCCCACCTTTTGATTGTTTTGGTTTGTCTTGTAGTGTCACTTGATTGTTCGGGTTGCACGCACTGTTTGATGAGTAGGGTGTACAGTCTTCGGGCCTGCCCTGAAAGTCTTGCGTAGGTGGTGGATATGGCCTTCTGGCTTGACCCATCGCCTCTCATGGGGTCTCCCTTCGGGGGAGCCCCACCAAGTATCGATGGGCGGTCGGTTCCGGCTGGCCGCCAACGAGAACGGGGGTTGCTTGGCCTTCTGGCTAGGCAATCCTTGGTTCACGATACCCCAATCCCTGTCAGGAGCCTTGCGCCCTGGGGGACCAGGGTTTAGGTCCTTCCTCTTCGGAGGAAGACCATGTGTGCACTTTTTGTGTCTTCACTTTTGTGTTGTGCACTTTTTTATGCACCGGGTAAGCTTTGAGGTGTGTTTCACACCACCACGGGCTTCAAAAGAAAAAAAAAAGCCAAGAGGTTGCCGAAAGTACCAGCTGTGCTTGGCCTTGTTTACTTGCTCCATTTTTTAATGGTCTGGTTCTTGCTGCTTTTGGGCACAGCGCTACGAGTAGGCTTCTGGGAGTGATCGGCAGATCCAGTATTTGCATACCGTGATTTGCATATTAGTTTCGGATTGGGCGGAAAAAAGAGCTGAAAACACCAGCTGTGCTCGGCCTTGTTGACCTGCTCCGTTTTCACGCTCAGGCCCTTGCTGCTATTGGGCACAGCGCTGCCAGTAAGCCACCCGGAGATCATGCAGATTTGCATATTTGAAAGGAGATTTTTGGAGGAACAGCATTCGGCTGTGAATTTCCCTTTGGAGGCGGAGGAAATTACCTATTCGAAATGACGGGGAGTGGATCCTTCGGCCTTGAGGACTATATCGAGGACACCATCCGTTTCCAGGTTGCAGCAGATTGGCGACCCACAATTCAACTGGATTACCTCGTGTCCGAAATACTGGTAAAAACGTTAAATATTAATTTAAAAGATATAAAATGTCTGCAGAACTTTCCTAAAAGAGGAGTTTATGACTTCACTTTTGAAGGTCTTTCGGACTGTGAAAGGGCCTATGTAAAGAGTCTAACTCCTAAATCAAGGGAGAAAATGAAGGGGATCTCCGTGATTCCTCTCTTTGGCAATCTAAAAAAACAATTTGTGGTACATATGTATGATCCCCATGTGCGCACAGACTTCATTGAGGAGTTTTTAAGTGACTACTGTGAGACTGTTCAATTTATGGGTTATGTCACCAATGAATTTAAGATCTGGAATGGTAAAAGGAAGTTCTTGGTGACTTTCAAGAGAGACCCAGAGGCATATGTTTTTTTTTTAAGGCCTCCCCCTTTGGTTTCTTTTGGAAAGAAACGTGGCTTTCTATTTTACAACGGGATGCCTGATTATTGCAGGGGTTGTCGTGATTTTGGTAATTCCTCCAATAATTGTGCGAAGAATTGCATGGGCTGCAGTTCAAGGGCACATAAGGAGGAAAAATGCCCTAAAAAAAAGGCTGGTGAGGAAAAGTCTGGAGAAAAGGGACCTGCGGATGAGAACCCAGCAGGAGAGGTCCCAATGGGTGGGGAACCATTCAGGGGAAAAATCCTGCTGGAGAACATAAGGAGCCGGAGACTTTTGTGGACGTTAGGAAGGATACGCCTGCTGACATGGTAAAGGTCTTAGAAAAGACCGGCTATAAAAAGGTTCAGGACAAGTGGATCCCTGACTCAGAGTTTGATAAAGGGAGAAAAGAGGATAGGATGGATACTTCAGAGTGCAAAAAAAGAGCTGGGGACCAGTCCCAGAAGGAAGAAGGAAAAAAGAAAAGACCTAAGAAGAAATCCCAGAGGTTTCTGAGGCTGAAATGAGGGAGGAGGATAGGGTGGGGCAGGCAGGGAGTGAAGGTCAGCCTTGCCCCGAAGCTTTGGACGGCCTGGCGGCCATCGTCAGAAGTCTGGAGAATTTGGAGTCACAAAACTCCTTTAATGTATTAGCTGTGGAAGAAATTCCTGTGAGTACGTCAGCGGAGACGGAGATTCCCTGTGGGCAGGTGCCACTGTCTCCGCTGTCGATCGATACAGGGGTAGAGGATGAGTTCGGTGGGACAGCCGACTCACCATTACCTGTTAGGAAAACACAATGAAAATTGTGTTGAGGTGAATAATGTTGTGTTAAATGAGCATTCAGTTTAAAGCTGCCTCCCTGAATGTTAGGGGGTTTAAAAAGAAACAGAAGAGAATAGCTTTTTATGATTATTTGGATGGTTATGATTTTGATATTTCTTTCTTACAGGAATGTAATATTGATTATAAGTTGAGTTATAAAGATCTTCAAAATGAATGGGTGAAGGGGCCCTCTGTATGGTCAGGTTCCAATGATAACAGATGCACAGGAATTCGTATTCTGATTAATAAGGACATTTTGGTTAAAAAACAATAGAATTTGTGGGTGGCGCGATGTGGACTGCTAGAAGCTCCGCCGGCTCCGTCCAATCAAACGGCTGAAACAGGGCTTTAAAATCAGCTGAAGACCCCAAAACTTCTTGCACCCCTGCCTGAACCCCCCGTGCATGCCTGGAAGGAGAGGATCGCGCTCTAGCCGCCCTCAAAGCCATCTAACTATCTCCTCCGTTCCTGTGAGAAGAACAAGATGTCCAAAGATGGCGCCGCTTCACTGCAGCATGAGGCAGCTCACAAATCCAAGGACAAAACCACAGCCTCCCATGGATCCCCTCCTCATAACAGTGAGTACATCTCAAACCAAAACCAACCTGGGTCACTGACCAAAGCAGATCTAGATGACAGTTTATCTGTGATTTATGAAAAACTGGCTAACAAAATTCATACTGAAATTAGTAAAGCCACAAACGCATTATCGCAGAAGACCAAACAAGACAAATTAACATTAGCCCACAATGACCTCAGAAGGGACTTTGAACAACTCGCGGAAAATTTTGCGTACGCTCAAACGCAAATTGAAGACCTGGATAACCGGAATCGCAGACACAATCTGCGCATTCGCGGGGTCCCCGAATCCATCACGGAAATAACCCCAGCAATCCTAAAATTATTTCATTCGCTCATCCCAGACAAAGAGGATAATGCGTTTTTATGCGACCGAATTCACAGAGCCCTACGCCCTAAACCATGATCGGACAAACCCCCTAGAGACATTTTCCTCCGTCTGAAAGACTTCCTAATTAAAGAGGAGATCCTGAGGGCAGCAAGGAACTCTCCCAATATCAACCTGGACGGGGCTAGAATTCAAATTTTCCCTGATATCTCTCCTGCCACCCTGGACCGCAGAAGAAATATGAAGGAGGTCACTTCTGTCATACAGAATGCACGTATCCGCTATAGATGGGGCTTTCCATTTAAACTGTCGGTCCCACATAACGGCACAGTTCATACAGTCTATAACCTCTCTGAAGACTTACTTATTAAGCTTGGTCGCCTGGAAATCACCGCATCTAATAATCCATGAATCTCCATATCTTCTCTACATGCTATAAGGATGTCAACAGACGTACTGACTAACTCTATAATTTTTTATTTTTCTCTTGTTTTCTTCCTCTTCTCCCATTTTTTCTTGCAATATTTTTCCCACTATTACAGCTTTCGTGCCCTGCAAGAATGATGATGAAGACATCGATACCTCATATCGGGATACGAGATATTGTTATATATATTTTATTTTGTGAAGCTGTGACCAGCCTTCCTCGGCTCTTGCTAGAGGATTTTTTTTTTTTTTCCCCTATTTCTACTATTTTGTACTCCAACCTGCCCTCCCCATGACCTCCACTTTTTTTTTTGTCATGGGTTCCAATGGGCACGAGAAATGCCGGCAAATAAGGATTCATCTCTCTTCTATGGTATACTTAATCAAACATTTATGTGTTATAGGTGATTAGTATTGTTTACGGACTTGGCCTATCCTTGATGCTACATACTTACTAGCCTCGTGGATAGGCTTAAAGAGTATGGATGAGAATGTGTCCACTTGACACTATTACAAAACCATACATACAGTTGTTGACTTACATATTTTGGTTCATTTTTTGTATTCACACTATGTTTCGTTATATCCTAATTCTATATAGCGTGCACGTTTTACTACACATTACAAAATGCCGTTCAAGCCGTTCAGATGACGGCTGCTGGAGCCGAAACATGTCGGGTTTCCTGACCCTTTCTGTCACTTTTTACTGAGAGCTCTTTTTTATTCTATACATTCTATGCTGTAGGTGATCTACCGCCTGGAGAATTTTGGAGCCATCCATCTGGATTGGAATGATAGATGACTTCATCCCACTATATCCTGAAGCTGGTTATCCGTGTCCCATATACCATCCATCTTGGACCTTGAGGACAACAGACGACCTAACTTGGAGATAATATCCTGACACCTGCGCATGCCCTATGGGCTTCTGGTAAGCTTACATCTATACCATTTATTGGAGTCATCAGAACAGTTGTGGATTTGAACACTTATACACAGCTTATAACCTTGAACTGCACTTAACACACATGAACCAATGAGTTGTGGGAAATATTTATATACAGATTTCATCTTTTAAAATTTTATTGAACATTTGTTTCCGAACAGACTGTATATATTTTTATCTCTTACAATTTATAATTGTTTTGGGCGCTGCAATTTGTGATGGACAGACGGAGTAGCTGGTTTGTCCCCCTCCCACTCGCGTGCTGTCATGCAGAGGTGTATGGGGCTTGTTCCCTTTTGGGACATAATAACCTTTTTCATACTATCATTCTTCGACTATATACACCCCCCACGCATACGCTTCTGGGCCTGCCTTTGTTGGCTACTCAGCCCGCGGATGGGATTTGGACGATTTAGTCCAAATAAAAAATGTTTACGGTCGGTCGAAACTAGTTCCTCCGACCTCTTGTCTATTAAGACTAAAGGTTTTATTCTACGCACTTGTACTTATAGGTATACTTAGAAGGTCTAAAATGTTACTATGCACTCAATTTCGAAAACTCATATGGATGCTTTTAAATATACATTACTTATTCTGTCAGTGGGAAATAACACCCGTACAGATTATTTCATTATACATTCCCTTTTATCTAAACTCTGGAGTATACATATCTCTACGCCTAATCATACCTCTAATCACATTGCCCTGCATCCTATTCTCCTCTTATGACATTAGATATTGCTACCCCCTCTCTATACCCATACATAGGCTTACAACCCTAACTAACCATGAAGACTCTTAAAATTATATCTCATAATGCACAAGGACTGAACTCACCGCATAAGAGGAAGAAGGCCTTTAGACACTACAAAAGAATAGGAGCAGATATATTACTATTACAAGAGACTCACTTCTCTACAACCAATCACCCTTTGTACTTTGATAAGTCATACAACCAGGTCTTTTTCACCACTTATTCTAATAAAACAAGAGGAGTCGCCATTTTGGTTAGGAACTCTATTATTTTGGACATCCAACACATATTTAAGGACCCCGAAAGTAGGTTTTTGATTATTAAAGGCAAGATCAATGGATGCTCTCTGACTATTGCATCGGTCTATGCCCAAAACGATGCCCAATCCACATTCTTCAAAACATTTTTCAACAAACCAGAAAATCTTGTATCTACACACCTCATTATTGGAGGTGACTTCAACCTTGCTGCACATCCACATCTAGATAGAAGTAATGTATCTCCCACCTCCAAATGCTTTACCAAATCTATCTCCAAGTCACTTACCAACCTACAACTAAACGATGTATGGAGAACGCACAACACAGGCATTAAAGCCTACACCTTTTATTCAGCACCTCATGATAGCTTTGCTAGACTGGACTATATCTTCTCCACAACTATCATCCTAGCAAACTCATCCAGTTCTGACATTATACCTTGCCCATGGTCTGACCACCACATAGTTACATTTACCACTTCAGCCATAGGACTCACCCCCTCTCCATATAATTGGAGATTGAATGATTCTCTCCTATCAGACCCCATTATTCTCAACCAATTAACCTCAAACATACAAGAATACTTTACAATTAACAACGTAGACAATATTTCCCCAACTACTTTGTGGACGGCCCACAAGGCAGTCATAAGGGGCTTTCTCATAGACATGGCTATTAAAAAGAAAAAAATCGATCATGATCCAAAGTCTATCTAAAGAGCTCAATAATTTATATTATAAAATCAACTCCCCATGCCCACAGGACATATTAGCACAAATTAAACTCAAAAGACAAGAATTAGATATACTCCTATCAGATGATGCTGAAAAACAACTAACATTCTCCAGGGCCAGATTTCTTCTTCATGGAAATTCTACCTCCTCTACTTTTGCCAGAAAACTTAATCAAACGTTAAAAACCCCACATATTTATAAAATTAGAGATAAAAATGGACATATGGTCACCCACCCACAACAGGTCCAAGAAATCTTTCTAGAATTTTATAAAAACCTATTATCCCACCCAAATACTGCCCCACCTCAATCTGCAATAGACTGGCTCAACAATATTGAGCTACCAACTCTTACACCCTCACAAACTGCATCACTTAATGCCCCTTGTACCAAACAGGAAATAGAAAATATCATCTCTCTGCTCAAAACAGGCACCGCTCCCGGACCTGATGGGTATTCCACCACTTACTATAAGAAAATGAACCCTACAATTTCATCTCATCTTTGTGACCTATTTAATCATATATTAGGCGGCAGCAGTTTTCCAAGAGAGATGCTATTGGCCAATATGTCCCTCATCCCTAAACCACATAAAGACCATTCCCTCCCACAAAATTTTCGCCCCATCTCAGTCCTGAATAATGAGGTCAAAATCTTTGGCCGCCTCTTGGCTGAACATCTAGCTAAGGTTATCACTAACCTGGTTCATCATGATCAAACTGGATTTATGTCCTACAGACTAATCACGGATAACATAAGACTAGTCACTAATATCGTCCAAGACTCCAATTTATTTTCCCGCCCATTTGGTCTTCTCAGCTTGGACATTAATAAGGCCTTCGATAGTGCTTTAGATAGATTCGGCATCTCTAATGAATTCCTCCACAGTTTTCAAGCCCTATATAGGGAACCGCAGACTAGAATTAAAATTCCAGGAGTCAACTCTGAATTTCTTACTTTAAATAAAGGAACCAGACAAGGTTGTCCCCTTTCACCCCTTATTTTTGCTCTTGCCATAGAACCCCTGGCATGCGCCATTAGGAACAACTCCAATATCACGGGTTATACAAAAAACCAAGATCTGCCTTTACGCTGACGATGCTATTCTAACTCTTTCAGACCCAACCACATCCCTCCCTCACTTATTCAATGATCTAAACTTTTTTTACTTGATTTCAGGACTAAGCATCAATCAAGCCAAATGTTCATTTCTTCCGGTCAACCTTCCCCCGTACACAATCTCCAGCATCAGAAGTCAGTATAACTTTACATGGTGCACTCAAAACATGCAATATCTTGGTATACACATTACGCCTCATTTCCATTCCTTATACCAACACAATTCCCCTCACTTATTTTCCCAAATCAAAGGCCTCTTGAAACTATGGTCTTTTTTCCACATCTCATTTCTAGGACGACTATGTGCAATAAAAATGACTATCCTACCAAAGATCCTTTTCTACTTTCGCACAATTCTCATTAACATACCAAAATATCAAATATTATCTATACAAAGAGAGATTAACAAATTTATTTGGGCCGGTAGGAAACCCAGATGTAACTCTGAGTTACTCTACAGGCCCCAGGGGGAAGGAGGTGCCGGACTGCCTAATATCTGGCTATACTATACAGCCACAAGACTCACTCATATTACACAGTGGTTTTCTGGTTCATCAGATATTCCCTGGCTAAACTTTGAAACAACCTCCATCCTGCCACACAACATCCAAGGATTCCTGTGGTCTCCTAAAACCAAAACAAGACAATTCTCACGTCGCAATAGTATAGTCTCGCACCTCCTTCAGTTTTGGTCTAGAATCAAGGATTCTTTTAAACTCATGTCCAACCCCCCCCCCCCCCCCATTATCCACGTTCCTAGGAGATCCAGACTTCTTAAGACACCCCATACAAAACCCTACTTCTCAACCATGGAGATCCTTAAACCTCCTCACTTATAAAGCCTTTGTTGAAAATGGCTCCCTTCTCCCCATTAGCACATTGGTAGAGAGATACAATCTACATCCTTCCCTGGAAACGCAATACAATCACATCATTGATTTCTTCCGCAACCTATTTTTCTCTTTACCTACTCCCCCATATACAATATTTGAAGTAATATGCATGGACACAACTAGAGGTAAAGGCTTAATCTCATCCTTTTACAAATATCTTAACAATTTCTCCCAACCAAACAAATCGCAAGCTATGCTAAAATGGGAACTCGACTTGAACTGTAATCTTACAACCAAGGAATGGTATCTTAGAATTGACAACATGCGCAAAAGTAACAGAACTACAGCCTTTAAAGAAACCCCAACAAAAATCTTTATACGCTGGTATATGACACCAGATAGAATACACAGATTTTATCCAAGTGTATCTGTATGAAACAGGTACCCTATACAATATCTTTTGGCAATGTCCCCACTTATGGAAAAATACCTCTGAAAAAATTTTCCAAATTACAAACAAACACATTACACTTAGCCCTCAAATATGTATTCTTTACCAAAACATACCAGAACTGTCCAAACCCTGCTCCAGACTTGTATTCTCATTACTGAGCTTGGTGCAGTGGATGATAGCTTGTAATTGGCTGTCCCCCTCTCTACCATGGCAACAGGTCTTGAGCAGAATGACTATGGTTAAATTGACAGAAAGAATGTACCACTCGGTTCAAGACAGTATGCAGGCATTTGAAAAGAAATGGTCTCTGTGGGACAAATGTTTACCGGACCCCATTTCCTAACACTTTGTTTCCATCTTACAGACCAAGATTTTTCATAGCAATGTCATGCTTCTGCTCATTCACTTTGGATATTCTTAAGTAACACTGTCTTTTGATTATGTATACCTTTTTTCTACTTGAATAATCTGTAACGACAACATTTTGTAACCATTTGATACTATTGACAGAATTTATTTTTGTATGACGACCTTCTAATAAAAGATTGTAAACATAAAAAAAACAATAGAAATAGGATCCTTTTAGTTGAGCTTGAGTTTTTTGGCTTCCAATTCAGGTGTGTGAACATCTACGCAGCTGCAGAGGAAAAAATAAGAAAAGAGAATTTTTATTTTTTAAAACATTTTCTTCTAGGTGAGAAACCTATTATTCTAGGAGGGGATTTAAACTGTGTTTGGCCTGGGGAGAGGAGGGAAAAAATAAACAAATATGAGAAAAAAGACTACTCTGCTATAAATCTAAAAAAACTAGTGGAGGATCTAAAATTCCAGGATGCGTGGAAAATTAGAGGGAAGGATAAGGATAAAAATACTTGGGGAAATAAAGATAATAAATCCAGGATTGACTATTTTTTCTTGTCAGACATAATGAAAATGGTCAATTTTGAGGCCTACGATAATTTATTTTCTGATCATAAAATAATAAAGGTAATAATAGAATTAGATCTCAAAAATATTTCACAAAAAGCATATTGGAAACTAAATACTGAATTAATTGAGGATGAAGTAATAAGGAACGAATACATCAGAAGGTATAAATACTGGAAAGGGAGGAGGGGTGATAAAAATATAATGACATGGTGGGAGGAGTTAAAAATCAAAACTAAAAAGTTCTTTATAAAACAAGGGAAAGGGAGGGCTAAAGTAAAACGGGTTCTTTATAACAACCTACAGGCTAAACGTAATACTTTCCTTTTACTTCAGAAGGAGGGATTAATAGGGGAAGAGGAAGTAGAAAGGTTATAAAAGGATATCAAAAACCAAATAGATGAAAAAGGGAAAAATATAATTTTCCAGGCTAATGTAGATATTTTATTGAAGGATGAGCAGTGCACTAATTTCTTTTTTTTAAAAATAGTAGGGAGGAAGGAGTGTATGGAAAAATTATATGGTAAAGATGAGAAAGGTGAAATGCTTGAGATAACTAGGGATTTTTACCAAAATTTGTTTTCTCAGAAAAAAATAGACAAATCTATTAAAAATTATTACATACTTCCGGTTCCGGCGCCACATGGTGAGGGAGTGAGCAGCGGCAGCTCCGGACCTCGGCTATATAAAATCAGCTACAAATCGGCCACGAGCGACCCCAGAGTGGCTCAAAGTCCCGCAGCAGCCTCCCTGACAAGGAGCGGATGGACCGATTCGTCCTCCATGGCGGAGCTCCCGCTAGCGCACCGACCAGACCCGATGCCTCAGGTACGATC
>BLSH010363724.1:51317-63846 GCA_018402905.1 Glandirana rugosa | reverse complement strand
ACTTGTGCATTGCAGTGTTCATCTTGCATTTGCCCTTTACACTGTGGGTTTTTCCCTTTTCCAACATGGTGGCGGCGTCGACCAGCTTCCTGGTGTGATGTCGTATCTGGTTCCTGCCCAAGAATCTGGCGTGGACTACACATGTTTGCCAAATCAATCTGGGCGTCCACACCACTGCTGATGACATTGGCTGCTGGAGTGGTGAAGGGGGAGTTAAATAGACACTGGCTGTGAGAAGAAGTGTGCGGCTTTTCAGGAGAAATGACCATGTGTTTAAATATAGAGCAGTTAGGTGAGATCATGTCCCTAGAGATTGATGGAGAGCTATGTATGCCTGATGGTAATGTGCTTTAATTGTTTGTTTAGGATGTATTGAGGCTGGAATATCTTGAATGAGTTGGTTTTGCTGTCTTTGACCTAGATGTGTGTGGTGAGCAGCCTCTCCTAGTCACACAGAGACAAGTTAAACTCTTAGGTATTGGTGCATAATGTTTCCCCTTTAGACATAGGTCCTATGATGGAATATTTTTGTCTTTTTTTAGGTTAACAGCGGATGCCTTTGTGACATCCCTATATATTTATACATACAGTTGTGCTCATAAGTTTACATACCCTGGGAGAATTTATGATTTCTTGGCCATTTTTCAGAGAATATAAATGAGAACACAAAAACATTTCTTTCACTCATGGTTAGTGTTTGGTTGAAGCCATTTATTATCAATCAACTGTGTTTACGCTTTTTAAATCATAATCATGACAGGAGAAATTACCCAAATGACCCTGATCAAAAGTTTACATACCACAGTTCTTAATACCGTGTATTGCCCCCTTTAATATCAATGACAACTTGAAGTCTTTTGTGCTATTTGTGGATGAGGCTCTTTATCTTCTTCCACTAAGAAGGGGTTAAAAGGGCAGGCGCTGCCCATTAATTTCAATGGCAGCGGTGGTGGAGGAGTGAGTATACACCGCTCCCACACTGCCCCAAAGATGCTGCTTGCAGGACTTTTTTCCTGTCCTGCAAGCGCACCGCCCCAGTGTGAAAGCACTCTGGCTTTCACACTGGGGTGGATTGGGGGGAGTTTCTCAGGCACTTTACAGGTGTTATTTTTAGTGCTAAAGCGCCTGAAAAATATCCTAGTGTGAAAGGGGTCTAACGGTTATTACAACCTGGTTATGTATGATATTAAGGCTGGGTTCACACGATTGCGAATTGGATGCAGCTTTCTCCGCATCCAATTCGCATGTCAGGAGATTGTGACCGGCTCTCTATGGGGCCGGTTCACACATCTACGGAGCGACTCCGGAGCGAATTGCATAGGAGTCCTGTGCATCTTCTGGTCCATTTCAGGTCTGAATTCAGCCAAAAATTTGGACTGAAATCGGCCCTGAAACAGTGAACAGGGACACACTGGACCCCTGCTGTGAGCCAATTTGTACTGTGGTGTGAACCCAGCCTAATGGGGAATTGGGTCATCATCTCTGTATATAGTAAGAATTGTCAAGTCACTCTAATATTGCTCTGGTTTTCTAATTCACTTGCCCGATCTCCCTGCATTATGTACAGATCGTCTCATTCACCTCACATACATAACTCAGCCCCCTTCCCTACATATTAACCAATTTTTTCTACACAGTCCTGGTCTGTTCATGTGAGCAGTAAATGGGTATTTTGCAGTTTGACTACTTTTATTAAAAAACTTGATATTTTATATATAGATATTGCATAGCACTACTTCTTTTTTGTCATACTGTACATGCTTTATATAATTTTACTTTTGTTCTTTTCATGTACATGTGACCTTTCTTGTGGCTGTGTCAATGACCCCTTCGAACAGGCTGCGGAGACTCATCAAATATTAAATTTCTGATGCAAGGTTAAAACCACAATTTAACCACTTTAGCTCCGGAAGATTTTACCCCCTTCATGGCCAGAACATTTTTTACTATTTGGCACTGCGCTAAATTGCGTGGTCATGTAACATTGTAATCAAATGAAATTTGTATAATTTTTTAATACAAAACGGAAAATTGTTATCAAATACTTACTGTAATTTTCCTTTCCTGGCTCTGCCTCATGGCAGCACGACCTTGGGTCAACCCGCTCCCTTGACCCCGTATAAGACATCCCTGAATAGAACATAAAAGGCCAGCAGTAGCTGGTGAGGATGTTCTGTAACTAGCTTGCGATGGCCCAGGGAGGGTGTGTGCTGCCATGGGGCAGAGCCAGGAAAGGAAAATTACGGTAAATATTTGATTAGAATTGAGCGAACCCGTGGATGTTCGGGTTCGGTGGGTTCGGCAAAACTTCGGAAAAAGTTCGGGTTCGGTACCGAACTTGACCCGAACTTTACCCCGAACTCCATTGAATTCAATGGGGACCCAAACTTTTCGGCATAAAAATGACTGTAAAAGAGTCCTGGAAAGTGCTAGAGGGCTGCAAAATGATTTTAGAACAATAATCTGTCCCTTACAGCAACAGCAGGAACCTGACCCTATAGAACTAGAAGATGATTTTAGAACAATAATCTGTCCCTCTAAGCAGTAGACTCTACCTAGTCCAGTCAGATCTTTCTGTAATGCAGGATGAGATCTGCAATCTGTCCCTAAAAGCAGTAGTAGTAGTAATCTCTACCTATCTATCTATCTGCAATCTGTCCCTCACAGCACCGGCAGCATCCTCTTCATACACTACCCAGAGAGCATGTGACATGCAGCACTAAGTTACTCCAGCTTATAAAGAGGCTGGGTCACATGATGCATTGGCCAATAAAAGCCATGCCATTAGTAGGCATGGCTGTGATGGCTTCTAAGGGCAAACCAGTGAAACACTTGTTGATTGGCTGCCCTGCAGCTATTCAACATGCGTGATCAAATACCCAAACCCAGAACTCGAACCCAAACTTTTTTTCAAATGTCCGGGTTCGGGTCCGGGCCACGGACACCCCAAAGTTCGGTACGAACCGGAACTTTACAGTTCGGGTTCGCTCAACTCTATAATTGATAACAATTTTCCGTTTTCCTGGCTTAGCCCCATGTCAGCACGACCTCGGGACCTAATTAGCACACATCATGGGAGGATAAGATAAAACACAAAAAGACACCAAGTGCTGCTCAGAAAAATTTATTGACACCCAGAAAAGGCAGAGGACAACACCGAAGTCCCTAAAGCATTGGAATGGGAAGCCACATCTAACTTGTAATGCTTGTTAAGTGTGTTTTGAGAACTCCAACTTGCCGCTTTACAAATTTCATCTGCCGGAACTTTACACCAGGCCGCCCAGGAGGATGAGACCACCCTGGTCGAATGAGCATTGATTTCTTATGGAGGGGGGAGGCCTTCGAGAGAGTACGTTGTTTGAATTGTCTTCACCACCCACGATGAAATGACCCTGGAGGAAGCTGGCATGCCCCATTTTGGGCCACTTGGGTAAATGAAGAGGGCATCAGTCTTCCTGAACGGACTTGTCCTCACCAAATACTTTTGCAGAATGGATTTTAGATCTAAATTCTGCAGCTCTGAATCTTCTGAACTATGCGCTGCAGGCGGAAGAACTGGAAGTATCGACTGCCAGTTAAAGTGAAACTGTGAAGATACTTTTGGCAAGAAATTTGGAGAGGGTCGCAACACGACTCCATCTGGAAAAAATGTGCAGTATGGTTCCTTGCAGGAAAAAGATGCCACCTCTGATACACGTCTTGCTGAAACTACGGTACCGAGGAACACAACCTTTAGGGTGAGATGTAAAAGAGAACTATCTGTGTCCAGAAAGAAGGGGTTTTCAACAGTCCCTTCAGTACTAACGGCAAATCACATCTAGGAAATATCGGACGAATCAGAGGCCGAATCTTGATTGCTGCCTTTAGAAACTTTATAACAAGCGGATCCCTTGCCCAAGGAATGTCGGTCAGGGCTGTAAGTGCAGAAATCTGGACCTTAAGGGTGCTATAGCTCAGGCCTGAGTCCAGACCTGATTGAAGGAATTTCAGGATTTCAGCTACTGACGGAGTTCGAAACGAGAAGCCTTGCTGGGAGGCAAACCCTTCAAACTTCCGCCACACTCGGTGATAGGTCATGTTCGTAGAGGACTTCCGCGCTGCAAGCAGGGTAGATACTACCAACTTGGGAAGGTTCAGACCATTTAGCTTGCTCTATTCAATAGCCAAGCAGTCAAGGCCAGACGGGCCGGATCGGGATAAAACTGGCCATTCTGTTGAAGCAGGTCCCAGACTTGAGGCAATTTGACCGGAGGGTATTCCGCAAAGTGACAGAGGAGCGGAAACCACGGCCTTCTCGGCCAGAATGGCGTGATTACTATTGCCTTGACCTTGTCCTCCATTATCTTCAGTAAGCACATGAGAATTAGAGCCATAGGAGGGAAGATGTAGACTTGATTGAAGCTCCTGTCCCAGGGCCTGCGGACAGTAGTATCGGGAAAAAAAGGAGATCCTCCATGGAATTCTGAATCCGGGAAGATAGGCTGCTGACAGATCCATCAGATGATCCTCGGTGACATTGAAAATTTCTGCTGTCACCTGAAGAAGGTGCAGGCTCCTTGTCCCCCCCGCTTCACTATATACGACACTGTTGTCCTGTTGTCCATTAGTAGTCGAACTCTTTTGCCCCGAATTACAGGGAGAAAAACCCGTAGGGCTTCTCTGGCTGCCCCGAGCTCTAGCAGGTTGGAGGTACAGTGAGCTTGAGGAACCCACCTTCCTTGGGCTTTTAATCCCTTGCAATGAGCCCCCCAACCCTGCAGACTGGCGTCTGATGTGACCATAATCCAGTCTCCGGGGTTGATGGCCCTGCCACAAGCTAGGTTTTCCCTTCTTGAACGAAGAGAGATGTGATCTGACCCCACCACTGTGATCAAGCCTCCATCCCTATTGTATACAACAAGAGCAATCCTGGTCATGGGACTTTGAGTGAGGCTTGTCACAAAAAAGATTATAGTTATCAATTATAAATCAAGTTATTTATTGAGTAGGTTATAAAATACTTAATTAGACATGATCATGGAATTCATCGCCCAATTGAAGGGTGGATGTGCAGTACATTTCATAAAGAGCCTGTCGCATATAAGCCACACACATGATGATGAATAATAAATAACCACAACTACATTATACATATGATTGAGGGTTGTACATAAAATATATAAAAATTATTGTAAAAAATAAAAATTTATTGAAAGAAAAAAAAAAATTATTGTAAAAATATAGACCAAATGCTCTTAACATCAAATGAAGCTCGACACGTTTCGTGGAGCTTGTCCACTCGTCAGGAGCAGCGTCAAGAGGTATCTATAGATAAAAAATAAAAATGATAATAAATAATACTGAATATTCCCAAAACAGGGAAATATGATGTCTGTTGAAAACATTAGGTCCCAGTACTCACCTATCTGCCAGGACGGGTCGAACCCCA
Organism: Glandirana rugosa; assembly: GCA_018402905.1. Lineage (NCBI taxonomy): Eukaryota > Metazoa > Chordata > Amphibia > Anura > Ranidae > Glandirana > Glandirana rugosa. The sequence goes on along the minus strand of BLSH010363724.1, from coordinate 58,418 downwards.
TGTCAGAGGTGGGGAGGGCGGACACCCAGGTGTCTGCCCCAGGGCTGAGGAAGGAAACCACCCATCCCGGAAGGCACACAGGTGCGGAACCAGGCAGCAACCCCACATGCTCATCCAAGGTCTGTGAGGTAATGCGGTGATTTAGGTGGATCTAAAGTAAATGATGAATGAAATATGTGAAGGACTGTATGGGTGAAGTACCCCACATAACCTGGGGATGTGAAGTGATGGGAACCATGCACCAAGATAGAGGGGAAGCAAACTTGGGGTGAGGCATAATTGAAAACCATCCATCCAGGATGTGGTATGAGACAAGGAAGTGTGTGGTGAAGAAGGTAGGAAAGGAATATGAGTGATATGTTAAGGAGAAATGGAGTGAAATACACCTAGATTCTTACTGTCTGTCAGCATGGAACGAACGTGTGCCGTGATGGTAGGAGCCGGCCAGCCGCGACCAGGAGTGAAGGCGGATGCCTGCCAGCATCATGCAGGATGCCATGGAAAGTGGGCGGTGGGGGTGTGCAATATATCCGGACGGATGCTGGAAACACGCACACACAGACCGCCCATCGGCGTCCCAGATGACCAACTCGCTCCACCCCGCACCACCGATGGCAGTGCAGACGGGGAGCGGCAGCATGATGCCGATGCGCGAGAGGGGAAGCTCGTCCCCTCCCCAAGGAAGGGGAGGGGCGGGCAGGCACTGTCACGCATCGCAGCCCCGGGACCACATGGGAGCCCAGACCACCCCCACCCAGGACCGAGGGACAAACCACCATCCGGACAAAGGGGCAAACACTGGGACCATTTGAAAATCTATTGGAAATTGGTTTTATGTGCGATGGAAATTACACTGGGGCAATATAACGATGTACTGCTAAATAGTTAAGATCAAGAACCAAAGTAGTGGTGTGTCAGATCACTGGGGGGACCTTTATGTGGGTGTCTTCCACCCGTATTACACATCGTGAAAGAAGAGAGATGTGATCTGAACCCACCACTGTGATCAAGCCTCCATCCCTATTGTATACAACGAAGAGCAATATGGCGGTCATGGGACTTTGAGTGAGGCTTGTCACAAAAAATATTATAGTCATCAATTATAAATCAAGTTATTTATTGAGTAGGTTATAAAATACTTAATTAGACATGATCATGGAATTCATCGCCCAATTGAAGGGTGGATGTGCAGTACATTTCATAAAGAGCCTGTCGCATATAAGCCACACACATGATGATGAATAATAAATAACCACAACTACATTATACATATGATTGAGGGTTGTACATAAAATATATAAAAATTATTGTAAAAAATAAAAATTTATTGAAAGAAAAAAAAAAATTATTGTAAAAATATAGACCAAATGCTCTTAACATCAAATGAAGCTCGACACGTTTCGTGGAGCTTGTCCACTCGTCAGGAGCAGCGTCAAGAGGTATCTATAGATAAAAAATAAAAATGATAATAAATAATACTGAATATTCCCAAAACAGGGAAATATGATGTCTGTTGAAAACATTAGGTCCCAGTACTCACCTATCTGCCAGGACGGGTCGAACCCCATGTCAGAGGTGGGGAGGGCGGACACCCAGGTGTCTGCCCCAGGGCTGAGGAAGGAAACCACCCATCCCGGAAGGCACACAGGTGCGGAACCAGGCAGCAACCCCACATGCTCATCCAAGGTCTGTGAGGTAATGCGGTGATTTAGGTGGATCTAAAGTAAATGATGAATGAAATATGTGAAGGACTGTATGGGTGAAGTACCCCACATAACCTGGGGATGTGAAGTGATGGGAACCATGCACCAAGATAGAGGGGAAGCAAACTTGGGGTGAGGCATAATTGAAAACCATCCATCCAGGATGTGGTATGAGACAAGGAAGTGTGTGGTGAAGAAGGTAGGAAAGGAATATGAGTGATATGTTAAGGAGAAATGGAGTGAAATACACCTAGATTCTTACTGTCTGTCAGCATGGAACGAACGTGTGCCGTGATGGTAGGAGCCGGCCAGCCGCGACCAGGAGTGAAGGCGGATGCCTGCCAGCATCATGCAGGATGCCATGGAAAGTGGGCGGTGGGGGTGTGCAATATATCCGGACGGATGCTGGAAACACGCACACACAGACCGCCCATCGGCGTCCCAGATGACCAACTCGCTCCACCCCGCACCACCGATGGCAGTGCAGACGGGGAGCGGCAGCATGATGCCGATGCGCGAGAGGGGAAGCTCGTCCCCTCCCCAAGGAAGGGGAGGGGCGGGCAGGCACTGTCACGCATCGCAGCCCCGGGACCACATGGGAGCCCAGACCACCCCCACCCAGGACCGAGGGACAAACCACCATCCGGACAAAGGGGCAAACACTGGGACCATTTGAAAATCTATTGGAAATTGGTTTTATGTGCGATGGAAATTACACTGGGGCAATATAACGATGTACTGCTAAATAGTTAAGATCAAGAACCAAAGTAGTGGTGTGTCAGATCACTGGGGGGACCTTTATGTGGGTGTCTTCCACCCGTATTACACATCGTGAAAGAAGAGAGATGTGATCTGAACCCACCACTGTGATCAAGCCTCCATCCCTATTGTATACAACGAAGAGCAATATGGCGGTCATGGGACTTTGAGTGAGGCTTGTCACAAAAAATATTATAGTCATCAATTATAAATCAAGTTATTTATTGAGTAGGTTATAAAATACTTAATTAGACATGATCATGGAATTCATCGCCCAATTGAAGGGTGGATGTGCAGTACATTTCATAAAGAACCTGTCGCATATAAGCCACGCACATGATGATGAATAATAATTAACCACAACTACGTTATACATATGATTGAGGGTTGTACATAAAATATATAAAAATTATTGTAAAAATATAGACCAAATGCTCTTGATATCAAATGAAGCTCGACGCGTTTTGTGGAGCTTGTCCACTCGTCAGGAGCAGCGTCAAGAGGTATCTATAGATAAAAAATAAAAATGATAATAAATAATACTCAATTTTCCCAAAACAGGGAAATATGATGTCTGTTGAAAACGTTAGGTCCCAGTACTTACCCATCTACCAGGACGGGTCAAACCCCATGTCAGAGGGGGGGAGGGCGGACACCCAGGTGTCTGCCCCGGGGCTGAGGCAGGAAAGCCTTCCCATTCCGGAAGGCACGCAGGTGCGGAACCAGGCAGCAATCCCATGCCCATCCAAGGTCTGTGAGGTAATGCGGTGATTTAGGTGGATCTAAAGTAAATGATGAATGAAATATGTGAAGGACTGTGTGGGTGAAGTACCCCACATAACCTGGGGATCTGAAGTGATGGGACATTCGAGAGTCAGACGTTTTTCTGCTGAAACTGGAGTCTTCGTAGTCATCCAAACCTTCTCCGGAGGCTGACCTTGAAACTGAAGATGAAGTCCTTCTCTGATTACCTTCAATACCCAGGTATCTGTTATTCTTTCTGCCCAGAGACTGCCGTAGAAGGCTAATCTTGCTCGTACTGGCGGCCCCTGGGCGGACTGACCTTCAAAAGGATTTGGTTGCAGACTTGGAAGCCTTGGGTGCCTTAGCCTTGGACAGGCTGGAAAAGGTGCTTCTAGGCCACCATGAAAATCTTGAGAAATCCTTGCCCGGGCGATACGACCTGGCCTCTTTGAACTGGTCCCTGGACCTTCTGCTTGCCCGAAAGGACTGCTGTCGCCGCTTCTGATCCTGGTGCAGGAGTCCAGATTTCCCCCCTGTCACCCGGAAAATAGCCTCCTCTAACGTTTTGCCAAAGAGTGTGCCTCCTACGAATGGAATAGAACATAGCGCCTGCTTGGTTGCTGAGTCCGCAGCCCAGTGCTTCAGCCAAAGAGCCCGTCTAGCCTTGGCTGAGTGTGCCATGATATGGAAGGTAAACCTGACTAAGTCAACTGCTGCTTCCGCCATGAATTCTGCTGACAACTTCAGGGCTTGCAAACTTGAAGCCACACTGTCTTCCTCTGAGGGCGAACCTAAGGCTGACTCCACATTTGAAGACCAGACTTTTATTGCCCTGGCAATGGAAGTGAGGGCCACCGCCGGTCTGCAGGTGGCTCTTGCTGTGGTGAACACCTTTTTTAGCTCTGAGTCAGCCTTGCGTTCCATTGAATCTTTGAATGAAACAGTCTCTTCTAGGGGGAAGGTAATATGCCTTGCAAGTCGCTGTAAAGACGCATCCACCCTGGGAGGAGAATCCCAGGACTCCACTTCTGACGGTTTAAACGGGTATAGTTTATTATTCCAGTTGTGCACAGGTGGTTTTCTGTCTGGCTTGGACCACTCGTCTTCCATCAATTCTTTAATTTCCGAAATGAAGGGAAATTTTGGCAATTCTCTCCTTAAATTTGGGTAATATTTTCTTGGCTCTTGCGTACCTGCTGAGTTGTCTTCCCACTCACCTGTTTCACGGCTAGAATGAAGGAAGGAACCAGAGCAAAATCAAATGAATATGAATCCAAAGTGTTCTGGCCTCCCTCTGATTCCACTTCCGAATCTGTGCAAAGCACATCAGGTGCTGGAGAGCTGCGCAATCTTGTTTTGCGACCCGAACCCGATCCAGCCGGGGGGCAGGCAATAGGGCTTTAAACCCTTCTTCCACTGCCCTTTTGATATATATCCTAATGTCCTCATTCACCAACTGGCTTGGCTGGGATACTTCTCTAAAACAAGGCTCACAAAGGCTCTTGGAAGGCAAAGCCAGAGCCCCACAAGCCCAGCAAGTGACAGAAGGCCCCACCGCAGGGCTTGGAGAATCATGACTGCAATGTGGCCTGCTAGTAGCTCTCCCCACAGATTCCGAGGAAGGACTATGCTGGACGTGGTGGCTCTTAGACTTGGCTTTAGCATGCTGCACTTGCGGAGACGGTGAGCGATGGCCACTCAAGAAATCGTTCTCTTGCGACTTCTGAGCGACGTACCTCTCCCCTAAAAAGAAGGGGGAGAACCATCAGCGCTCTGCAACAGGTTGCCATATTTAAATGACAGAGACCCCCCTTTGCAGTCCCTTACCTCTCCACCGTTTTCAGCACCTCCTGCATAGGGACCGGCGAGCTCATCCTGGGCTGGAGAGACACATAAAGAAAATCTTCCTTCAATACTCCACACCTGGCATACCTCCTCCCCCCTATCATACACCACACTCACCAGGACCAAGTAACACAGCACTGCAGGGAGACTGCCAAAGTATGCTGCAGGGAAAGGAGGCATTATTTGAGAGAGAGCCAGAGACACCAACATGAAGAGCCACAGAGAGCATGATCCCCTCTTACCGGGAAGCATGTCCGCCTGAACAGCTGGCAGCCACAGGAAAGAAGGCCTCTTTCCTGACGTAAAAACGCCGTTCTTACCCCGCTGACCAATCAGATGCAGCTGGTGGGCGCACCAATCACAGCCCGCTCGGCCAATCAGGGAGGGCGCGGTGACATCACCCGAGCACGCCAGCCGGGTGGAATGCAGAACCCGGAAGAGGAAATGAGCGGAGAGCTCAGCGGCGTCCTGGAATCTCTGCCCTAGCTTACAGCGCAAACAAAGTGACCCAAGCCCAGGATGGCTGCCCCCCGCGTGACTGATGGCAGTTTATGCCAGTGCTACCTCCCGCACCAGGAGCGTCAGTATCCGAGGGTTTTACCCCCTACAAGAGACCTTCCAAGGCAGGGACCAACGGCAGGCAAACAGGAACATCTAGAGCAAGGACAGGATAAGAACATCCTCACCAGGTACTGCTGGCCTTTAATGTTCTATTCAGGGATGTCCTATACGGGGTCAAGGAAATAGAGCTTTCTTTTGGTGGTATTTAATCACCACTGGGTTTTTTATTTTTTATTACATAAACAAAAATAGATTGACATTTAAAAAAAATATATATATTTTTTTTACTTTCTGCCATAAAACATAAAAGAAAAAAAAAATCATATTTTTTCATATATATAGGCAAAAGTGTATTTTTCTACATGTCATTGGTTTAAAAAAATCCCCAAAGTGTATATTAATTGGTTTGAGTAAAAGGTATAGTGTCTACAAACTATGGTATACAGTATATACTGGAGTTTGTATTAATTCATTTTTTTATAGTAGTAGTGGCGGTGACCAGCGACTTATAGTGGGACTGTGATAGTGCAGCTGGCAATCTGACACTTACTGACACTGGGTGGGAACTGACTAAAGCCTCGTACGCATGGTGCGACGGTCGTATGACCGAATGGACCAAATCGTATGTTGGCTGATGTATCTCGCATACTGACGTGCACTAAACGATCATAAGACCAAGCTGAACGTAGTGACGTGCAACAAGCGTATAAAGAGGAAGTTCTGTTATCGTGCTCCACCCTTTGGGCTCCTTCATCTAATTTCGTGTTAGTTGAAGTTAGGTGAGCGTTGATTCGCGACTTTCAGATCGTTCCTGACCCTTCGTTCGTCAACCACCCATGTTGAGATCTAGAGAGAGAAATCTTGCTATTGTTGGCCTATGAGTCCTGGCTTGAACCCAAAACCAATGTAGTAGAAGGAGGGAAAGGAGTTGTTGGACCAAAAATTGGTTACTTAACTGTGATCAATTTTGGTCATATGGCTTTAGTCAGGGAGCTCCAGGAGAATAATCCTGATGATTTCAGGAATTATCTTCGGTTAACGGATCCCTGCTTTAACCACCTCTTGGCATTGGTGTCCCCCTATATCCAAAAGCAGAACACATGCATGTGCCTTGCTATCACCCCTGAGCACAGGCTCATTGCCACTTTGCGCTACTTGGCGACAGAAAGAAGCTGAAGTTTACTACAGGCATCTCCCCCCAGGCTCTTGGAGTTATTATTCCTGAGACATGCTCAGCCATCATACAGCTGCTGCAGAATGACTATATTAAGGTATGTTTCATCTTAATACCACATTTTATGTGTTTCTGTTTGATAATATTGTATTTGCCCTTTTTGACAATACCTAAATAGCAACATGCATGCTCTAAGCTTTTTTCACCTCCCTTTTTCCTCTACACACCTCCCCAGCATTTTGTCCTGTGTCCTTACACACTCAGCCTGGTAACGTCACAATTATTTATGTCAGCTGCATTTTAGGCCTTAACCCC
>BLSH010363724.1:37650-51307 GCA_018402905.1 Glandirana rugosa | reverse complement strand
CCCCCCCCCCCCCCCCCCCCGAAAACACACACTTTTTAAATGTTATTTTGTGTTTCAAATCATGCAGAGTGTTTGAGGTCTTCTTATTATGTCAAAGCTAATCCCCACACTCCCAAAAAGTTATATCAGCATTTCAAAGTACTGTATCTCCAGAAATGTAATCTCCTATACACACTCTCCATCTTTTGTGGGTCACATTTCTTTAATAATTACCCAAACCATGTACAGTAGTGCAAGGGCCTGCTTGATTACCTACTAATTTGATCACATATGATATATTTTGTTTGATTATTCTTTGAAAAATGTAATTTGAACAGTATAGTGTGATTATCATACTTTGTATGTTAACCACTTCAATACAAAAGACATCATATGACGTCCTTGAATTTGAGTGGCGATATCTGAATGGTGCCTTCAGCTACAGGCACCATTCAGATACCATTGTTTAGTGCTGGCGATTCTGCACAAGATAAAATTGGTCTCAGTGGTGGATTCACCACAAGATCACTTTTATCAGTGGCAGGAAAGGTGCCCCCCTCCCGCCACTTTCTCGTTAACTCCGCTACTTACTGGACCGTCGGCAGCAGCGGAGATGTTCGGGTCCGTTCCCCCCCTGCAAAAGAAACCAAGTGAACGGAAGATGCCAACTACTCAGCTCCATAACATTGCATTGCGTCACAAGTCACTTCCGCCCAATGCTCTTAAAGGGCCCATTTTTTTTTAACTGTCATTTTTTTAATTTTTTTTTTTTTCTTTTGCATTTAACTGTAAATATGAGATAAGGTCTTTTTGACCCCAGATCTCATATTTAAGTGTTCCTGGCATGATTTTTTCTATTACAAGGAATGTTTACATTTCTTGTAATAGGAATAAAAGTAATCACATTTTTTTAAAAAAGAATGGTGTAAAATTAAAAAATAAAAAGTAAAATAAATAATAATAAAAAATATATATATAGCGTCCCGTCCTTGCGAGCAGAAGTGAACACAGATACATAAGTCCCGCCCGCATATGAAAATGGTGTTCAAACCACACATGTGAGGTATTGCCGCGATTGTTAGAGTGAGAGCAATAATTTTAGCACTAGATCTCCTCTGTAGAGTTGAGCAAACACCTGGATGTTCGGGTTCGGCACCGAACTTGACCCGAACTTTACCCCGAACCCCGAACCCCATTGAAGTCAATGGGGACCCAAACTTTTGGCACAAACATGGCTGTAAAAAAGTCCTGGCAAGTGCTAGAGGGCTGCAAAAGGAAGTAAAATGGGGGTAAGATTAGGACAAGTGCCCTACAAAAAAATGGGGATAGGGAAAATAATTTAAAATCAAATAAAAAAAAAAAAAAGTAGGAGCCTAGATGTTGACTAGGAGATGATTATAGAACAATAATCTGTCCCTTACAGCACCAGCAGGAACCTGACCCTATAGGAGTAGGCGATGATTTTAGAACAATAATCTGTCCCTCTAAGCAGTAGACTCTACCTAGTCCAGTCAGATCATTCTGTAATGCAGGAGGAGATGTTATTAGATCTGCAATCTGTCCCTAAAAGCAGTAGTAGTAGTAATCTCTACCTAATCCACAATCAGATCGTTCTGTAATGCAGGATGAGATCTGCAATCTGTCCCTCAAAGCAGTAGTAGTAATCTCTACCTAGTCCACAATCAGATCGATGAGATGTTATTATATCTGCAATCTGTCTCTCACAGCGCCGGCAGCATCCCCTCCCTACACTAGTCAGAGAGCATGTGACATGCAGCACTAAGTGACTCCAGCTTATAAAGAGGCTGGGTCACATGATGCACTGGCCAATCACAGTCATGCCATTCGTAGGCATGGCTGTGATGGCTTCTAAGGGCAAACCAGTGAAACGCTTGTTGATTGGCTGCCCTGCAGCTATTCAACATGCGTGATCAAATACCCAAACCCAGAACCCTTTTTTTCAAATGTCCGGTTTCGGGTCCGGGTCACGGACACCCCAAAGTTCGGTACAGACCTGAACTTTACAGTTCGGGTTCGCTCAACTCTACTCCTCTGTAACTCAAAACTGGTAACCTGTAGAAATTTTTAAATGTCACCAATGGAGATTTTTAGGTTGCAAAGTTTGTCGCCATTCTGCGAGCGGGCGCAATTTCAAAGCATGACATCTTGGGTATCAATTTACTCGGTGTAACATTATCTTTCACAATATGGAAAAAAATTGGGCTAACTTTACTGTTGTCTTATTTTTTCACTCCAAAAAGTTAATTTTTTTTAAAAAATTGCGCTTGTAAGACCGCTGTGCAAATACGGTGCGACATTTATTTCTCTAGGGTGTTAGAAAAAAAATATATATAATGTTTGGGGGGTTTAAGTAATTTTATAGCAAAAAAAATGGGTTTATCTTGTAAACACCAAGTCCAGAAAATAGGCCCTGTATTGAAGTGGTTAAAGAATATTTTTATGTTTTGTGTGCAAGTATTAATTTTTTTTTTTCTCCACAGTTTCCTTCCAATTCCCAGCAGTGGCAGGAAGTTGCTGCTCAGTTATTGCAGCAATGGGATTTGTGAGGATTGAGACCACCACCCAACTCTGGCTCCTATTGTTTTAATTACAAGGAGTTTTTCAGCATTGTGATGCTTGCCATTGTGTCTACAAACTACGAGTTTTTGTACCTGGATGTGGGGAAGAATGGCCACAACTCCGACGGAGGAGTCATCATGCAAACTGAATTTTATAGGCGGCTTCAGAATAGCACCCTCAACTTGCCACCTGCAGACCAAAATGTAGAGGGTCTGAATTTTGTCTTTGTTGCAGATTAGACGTTTGGTCTTGGAGAACATGTTATGAAGCCATTTCCTCAGTGCAACCTGACTCCTGAGCAGAGGATTTTCAATTACAAACTTTCTCGTGCTCGAAGGGTGGTGGAAAACGCCTTCCGAATTTTGTTGAATAGGTTCCATCTATTTTTAATGCCCATAAACCTGGCATTGTATAAAATCAATCATGTGGTATTGTGCTGCTGCATCCTGCATATTTTTTTACACAGGAATGCTACCAATTATATGACCACCATGGCCAGTGACATTGATCCAGCCCTGCCAGGCCCTAGTACATCAGCTGAAGGTCATCTGTCGTTGGATGCAATGGCAGACCTTAAGAATAGCCGTGCTACCTTGGCCACCCAGAATGCAAGGAATTTGCGTCTAAAATATATGGAGTATTTTGTGGGGAGAGGGGGCTGTGTCCTGGCAAGACATGATTCCTGATTGTGTTTAATTTTTTGTTGCCCTTATAAATTAATCATTCAGTTTAACTACTCTTGTCTGTCGTTTTTATATGTGTAAGAGATGTATTATATATGTGTTTTATTTTGGCACTTGCTCCAAGAGGGAAATCTAACCTTCACAATATCAGCTTCCACTAAGTATTTTGGTGTGCAGGAGGTCTGCTACATACACACACACACACACAATGCTTTTGCTCTTCATGCGTTCCATGCACAAAGAACAAAAACATGATGCATTCCCAACTGCTTAAAAGTTTTCCTGCTGAAATTTGCATGGGTTGACGACATATAAGAGCGCATTCGCTCTGTAAATACATAAACTTAGGGAATTCACAGGCATACATCAGGTAAAGAAGAAGCTTTATATTACTGGCACATTCCAAGGTGCTTTTTAACATGTAAAAGTCATCTTAAAAACAGACATCAAACACACAAAAATTTTAGGCCCCAAACGACAAAGTGTGTAAACATGTGCTCTATCCCATCAGGGGTTGTCAAGGGTCATATTTCTGGGGGGCAAACCCGTCTCCTTCAAATTGGAGTGTCTTGGAGAAAGGGGTGTTGCATCTGCGAAACATGGGAGTTGATCCCATCAGGGGTTCTGAGCTGAAGCGTTTTGGGGGTGCCCCCCTGTATCCAAACTCAAGTAGATTTGATAAAGGGGCCCCCCCGAAACGCATCAGCTCAGAACCCCTGATGGGATCAACTCACACGTTTCACAGATGCAACACCCCTTTCTCCAAGAAACTCCAGTTTGGAGATAGCGGGTTTGCCCTCCAGAAATATGACACTTGACAACCCCTGATGGGATAGAGCACATGTTTACACGCTTTTTCATTAGGCCATTTGAAACAGGCAACGGTCAACAAAACGGTGTCCCCCAAAAACCAGCCCAACTGCAACAAATTTTAAAATTTCCCTAGCATGCCCCCAACATCCGTCAATCTCCGTTGTAATTCTTTTGCTGCCCTTTGAATGTCCTCTAGCTCGGCACAGCACCACATAATTTCACGCCGTAATCTGCCCACAGTGCATTGGGGCACCTCATGACCTGGTAAATAGAGGAAAATGTATTAGGGCAATGATGGTCAAGTGGCTGAGGGGCAACATAGTGATTTGGGGTCATTTTTGAGTTGTTTGGAAGTTAGATCTTTAAATTGTTTGGTATGTGATGAATTTTATCCAGAGTCTTTCTAGTGAAGTTTTAGTATGAAGGTTGTGGCGATTACCCTTTACTTGGTTATACAGCTCGAGACATAGTGACTGAGCTGTGACACATGTTAGAAATTTTCTAAATAAAGTAATATATTTGTTAAAGTGGTTGTCAACTCATGCCAACCACTTTAAACTATGTACAGATAAGCCTACAATAAGGCTTACCTGTAGGTCCCGGAAATATCTCCTAAACCTGTACGGTTTAGGAGATATTCCCTGTATCAGCATGTGCGGACATCATCGGCACATGCGCACTGAAGAATGGGCACCTGGGGTAGTCCCTGGTGCAGTTTCTTCTGTTGACGTGTAAATGACGGCTCCCTGCGCATGTGCAGGAGTGACGTCAGCACGCCTAGGCCAATCACAGCACTGGAGCAGATGCTGTGATTGGATGGAGCTGCAGACCCAGAAGAAGGATTTCGCTGGTCACAGCGGTGTGCCGAGACCGCTGCAACAGCTTTCTTCCAAGGTAACTATTTCAGAATGAGCTATAATGTGCTGCATACTAGCTCATTATGCCTTTGCTTTGCAGTTTTTGTTTTTTATTGGGGGGGGCACTTTACAACCACTTTAAAGCCAACAATAATAAAGGCCATGGCCATACTTTAGACCAAAGGAAACAAGGTGTATTTGTCTTTATTATTAACTGCTGTCTGCTGTCCCATGTAACAATAGACATGTCAATACACAAGAAGCAATATTAGAACAGTACTTACAAGGGCAAACAACAGGCTCACTCCTAGCTTCTTCCCTTTCAAAATCAGGATGTTGGGGCAGCTGTTGCAATTCCATTTCTAAAAAAAAAAAAAATCATTGAGCATCCCAAAGTCACTACAGGTTCAACACATAGATTTTTAGAGATTTTTCTAGTTGACCAAGCTTGCACTTGGGCTGGGATGGCCGATTCGGGCGGACTGGTCGCCTGGGGTTGGGGGGACATTTTCCATGGGCCAAAGACTTGACAAGTGCCAACATTGGTCAACTCCTACAGCTGCCCCCCCCCCCCTGCTCCTATGGGATGTGGGCTGTCTGATATCAATCATAATCATTTGTGTGACTTCCAGGACTGGGGGCTATCCTCTGCCCATGTCTGCACTAGCAAGGCTGTATTAATGGGCACTGATGAATCAGTCAGCAGCCAGCAAAGTGACAGTTATCCTTTAATTTAGGCCTGAATCCCCCCGCCCTTTTGCCCATCTAGCAGCACCCCTGTCTGTGGCTCAATTTGTATTTTTGTCATTTTGCACTTACGTTCTGGGCCTGAAGGTAACCTGGATTCCGCCTCAGCTGATGGGCCAGGGGTGGGAGACTCCCTTGGTCCCTTGCAGGGGTGGGCCCCTTGTTTTTTCTGTTTCCCTCTTGAAAAATACAAAAAGAACATAAGTGCAAAAGCTAAAGGAATGTCTAAAACCAGTATAAAATTATATTCTTCATATATGCTTTAGTTAGAAATTTAAATTTGTAAGCCCAAGGCATACAAAGAGTACAAAAACTCACCCATAATTCTCTATAGCTACTTTTACCAAGAACAGATCCAGACACCTAATTTACACATATACATAGAACTCACAGAAAAATATTGCTTACTTTTTTCCAGGACTTTTTTCCAGGATCTTGCTTTAAGTCCGATCAGCATTTGCGGAGCTGATCCTTTGACCATTGGACTACATTTTTCTGAGACAGCCGGCTTATGACCCTCTCTAAAATAAAATCTTTATGGCTGTTAGGCCTTTCATAATTCTCCCTCAAGCAGCCATAATTGTGGGCTTCCATAATGCCCACCCTGTCCACCATCTCAGCCTTGGTCATGGGGGTGGCTTTCACTTTTCGGTGTGATCCAGCACCGCTGGACTGGCTGCTGCTGCGAAAATCAGCCATCTTTCATTCCAGTCGCATCATTCCGTGGAGTTGGTACGGATAGGAGAGCCGTTCCCACCCCAGCGTCACAACGCACCTGAGAGCGGAGTTGTACGCATGTGGAGTATATAAAGGCCGAACGAACGCTCGAGTAAATGGCCATAGGTAGGAACGTTGCATGAAGAACGGACGTTTGGGAAACCGCTCAATATTTAGTGCAAACGAAGGTTCGACTGGAACTTCTGCCATAGGTGGGTAGTGGCCTATACTGCTTGGATTGGGGCCTAGATGGGGATTAATGGCCTATACTGCTTGGATTGGGGCCAAGATGGGGATGAATGACCTATACTGCTTGGATTGGGGCCTAGATAGGGATGAATGGGCTATACTGCTTGGATTGGGGCCTAGATGGGGATGAATGGGCTATACTGCTTGGATTGGGGCCTAGATGGGGATGAATGCCCTATACTGCTTGGATTGGGGCCTAGATGGGGATGAATGGGCTATACTTCTTGGACTGGGGCCTAGATGGGGATGAATGGGCTATATTGCTTGGATTGGGGCCTAGATGGGAATGAATAGCCTATACTGCTTGGATTGGGGCCTAGATGGGTGTGAATGGGCTATACTGCTTGGATTGGGGCCTGGATGGGGATGAATGGCCTATACTACTTGGATTGGGGCCTAGATGGGGATGAATGGCCTATACTGCTTGGATTGGGGTCTTGATGGGGATGAATGGGCTATACCGCTTGGATTGGGGCCTAGATGGGGATGAATGTCCTATATTGCTTGGATTGGGGCCTAGATGGGGATGGATGGCCTATACTGCTTGGATTGAGGCCTAGATTGGGTGCAGCTAAGGGGTATGCCATTCGAAGTTGCATGATGCTTTGTGTCTTGCAGGCATAAGGAGTGACAACTTCTTCTCCCATGAGTTTCTACCACAATTTATCGATTTGTACTGGCAACTCCCCTGTCTTTGGAACTTCCAGACAAAGGAGTAATTTAATCGGGCCTGAAGGCAGGCAGCTTGTTTGCAACTGGTCCAGCTATGCAAGCAGATCAAACCTGATGCTAATGACAAATATGTCAGACACAAGATTGCCAACATGAGGACAACATATGGGAGGGAGGTAAAAAAAATACAAGAGTCCCAGAGGTCAGGAGCTGCAGCATCTGCTGTCTGTGTACCAAAGCTATGGTATTTGGACAGCCTGCATTTTCTCAGGAACCCATCTGAGGCCAGGCCATCACTATCCACCCTGCCCTCTACCTCTGCTGAGGCCATGGTTCCTAGACCTGAAGATGAAGATGTGGAGGAGGTCGTCTTGACCCAGGTATAGTGTTGGTGAACATATTGTAAAGATAAAATACAATGCTAATAACTAAACCTTATTGGGCAAATATTTGAGCCTTAACACATTTGTTTCAATATCCAAACACATTTGTGGCCTAAAGTCCTTTTTAGGATAAATCCAAATGCTGGTGTCAGAATGCTAGTGTTTTGTGTTTCTAATTATTCCATTAGCAACAGTCATGAAATGTACATTTGTTTGGATTGATGACCCGCTCAAACAAATATAATAAAATAATGTCACTTTTTATACACAGGAAAGTGTCACAGAGACGGTGACAGAGGAGGAAGCCGCTGGGCCATCCTTGCTTTGCCAATCCCAAATCCCTCCCCTCCATGTTGGGCTGAAGAAGAAAAAAAAACACATCTTCCGTCAAGCCACAGCTATCCTCCAAAAGGGATCTCAACCAGGAGGAGTCATTTGCTGCTTATGCAGCAGCTAAACTAAAAAGAATGGCTCCCTACCAGCGGAGCAGGTCAGAGGAGCTTATGACGCACGTCCTTTTCAAGGGGGCTCATTACGGAGTACACCGAGCTCCATGAAAATGTGCCTCCAACTCCACCACCTCCACCACCTACACCATCTCATCACCCATCACAACCACCACACCAGCATGCTGGCCAGTGGCAATTTGGACCCCATGTCCCCCACCAACAGCCATGGCCTGGGGATTATGGGCAATACCCCCATTGATGGGTTTCTTTAATTTCCTGTATTTTTGTTGTTATTTTTTGAGTTTGTTTTTTATTTAACCCATTTTGCTTATGTTAAGCATTTTTTTCTGTTATATTTAATTTTCAGGAAAAATGCATTTCTAATTTAATTTATGTTTTTTATTCTGCAAAATCAAGAATAATGAAAATAACAATACTTGCCCATGTTTTTGGAGTCAAATGACAGGTTTGAAGTAGACAGTTACATTAAAAAGAAAAGTTCGAACAATTAGCAAGGAACAAATAATACTTTAAATTTGGTAATTAGATTTCAGAGAAAATTATATTGGGGAAATGTCCAATAGAATTAAAGAGATTCACAATAATGTTAATTATATTTATATTACTACATAAAAACTGTCTTTCATTACGTTTGTAACGTGAGTACCACTAGCAATGCATTTCCATTATTATTCCATTGAAAAGGATGCTAATGTGAGCTGCATTTCGTTATTTGAATTCAATTGCCGATAGATGAACGAATATGCATTGGGAAATTGGAACGTAGGTTTACACGAACGGACACTTCCTGACTCGGAGCATGCGTGTTTTTGCAGGAACAACTTGTTGGACCAACTTCTCTGTACACACGGTACAACAGTCGTACGAACGCTTGTCGTACAACCAAAGTTTTCTAGTCTGCTCATCCAACTTCTGTTGTACGACCGTCGTACGTCGGATCTTCTAATCGCGCATACTAATAGTCAGATGATCGTACAACAAGCAGTCGTACGACCGTTTTCATACGACCATAGCACTGTGTGTATGAGGCTTAACTGATAGTGTAATCAGTGCTAAAACTATACACTGTCACTGTACTAATGACACTGGCTGGGAAGGGGTTAACATCTAGGGGTAAAGGAAAGGGTTAACTATACAAAGAAAAGGGCTAACTGTGCACCTAACAAATGTAATGTGTGCAATATGTGCTGCTTTTACTAATAGATATGGCTGATTAAAGCAGGGAGAAAAAAACAGCCACATCACTGCTTTCTGTACAGCGCCCTGTGGTGATTTGCTAATCTGATCAGCTGGTCCCGATCATAAATCATTGGCCAGGAGCTGCTGACAGACTTGTGCTATACTGAATGTCAGCACAGATGGAGTTATGCAGGAGCGCGCTCCCAATACCCAGAAATACCAGACCACGTACATGTGCAGAGCGGCCATGCTGCCACAGTATATATACATGAGGCAGTCTGCTTGTGGTTAAACACAACTTGAATTTAGAATTTTTAGAAATTTGAATGTTGAGCTTTAACCACTTCAGTACAGGGCACTTTCACCCCCTTACTGTCCAGGCCAATTTTCAGCTTTCAGTGCTGTCACACTTTGAATGACAATGCAAAACTGTACCCAAATGAATTTTTTATCAGTTTCTTCACACAAATAAAGCTTTATTTTGGTGGAACTCAATCCCCACTGGGTAAGACATTGTGGCTGTCAACTTCTAACTCTTAAAGTGTTACTAAACCCAGTAATATGAAAATAGTTCATGTGTCCCCCACAGTGCACACAGCTTATAAATCTTCTTTTTACATTAAAATACTGCCACTATATACCTTTTGGGATCATCTCTATGCCATGGTTTCCTGATAACATGCAGTTTGTCCATAGCTGTGTGTTCAAGTAGGAGGAGTTTTCCACTACAGCCTGTATACACGCCCACATGTGTGCTGTCAATATCATGTGACCTGAACAGTTCAACTGAAACAGGAAATGTTCTATCCAGAATAAGAGACCAAACTGAGTATGTGCAGCTTTACCACCCTGCTGTGTATTATATGGACTTGCCCTGATTGACTGTGCAGGAGGGAAGGATTTATGGCGCACAGGATAAACAGCCTTTTTTACACAATACAGAGGATTAACCCCTTAAGTTCCACAGTGAGTATAACAAGCATGATATTCTGCATATACAGACTGATTTTACTGTTGTGGGTTTAGAAACACTTTAATCAACTGCGAGGGAACTGATGAGCTCTCTCATAGTTCAATGATCTTCCTGCTCTCTTGTTCAAATTATTTATTCAAGGTATAGAGCCAAAAGCTAACAAACATAGGGCTGGATCAATATAAGACTCATAGTGATATAACGTTGTGTTAGGCACAGTGAACATCAGGTATATAAACCATATAATGCTGAGGTTGTATCGTTTCACATAAATGGTGTGCACTGATCTTCCTGCTCTCAAGTAACTGCCTGCCCGTATCAGAGGTACAGGCAGACAGCTATCCTGAGAGTCTGCAGGAGCCTGGCATTGCACCTGTGATCTGTGCACCGATGCCTCCTTGTTCAAAAGGTGAATTTATCCTTTAAGCCTGATTCTGTAATGATGGTGGTGGTGTGAGATGCCTTTAAGGTATTTACTAGAGGTTAATACCAATCAAATATAGGGAAGGTGAGAAAGGAAATAAAGGCAGACCTAGTGAAAGCAAAAGCAGAGGCTGCTGCTCTAGAATGGACATATACCCAGTACCATGTACCTGGTGCTGGAGGCCAATGAAGAGAGGGTTTCCCTTGCGGATAAGTTTCAGACTCCCCTAAAGGTGGAACAGGAGGAGTCAGGCCCAAGTAGCACAGGTTGCCTGCTGGGATGCTTGCAGGGAAGATATGACTAGGATGATTGTCAGAGGAACCCAGGAATACAGCTAATGCACAGCAGTGATGTCTGCAGACAGGTGGCGCCCATGAGACATAGCAGGTCTTGGGTAGCACAGAGAGCAGGAGAGAAGTTGTTTCAAAGCCAAAGTCAGGTGCATGGTGGGATTCAGATAAAGCATGGTCATGTGGAAAGCCAGGGTCATACACAGTAGAGAGTAGGATAGGAAAATCAATCTGAGGTCAGGTATGGAGGCAGGCAGGAGACAGGTTCAGGACAAGCTAAGTCAGCAACAGGAAATCACAGGAACCGTGCACTGGAGCCGAAGAACAACCAGCAACTGCAGAAACTGACTGGCTTCCTTATAAAGGCAGTTTGGCATCAAACTAAGATGGGGGCATGCATAACTGTGCACCAGTGTGCATTTGTTATGTGCCAGTGCAAATTCTTGCAGCCATGCAAGGTATTCGCAGGGATTCCAGATCTTTGAGCATCCCCATACTTGTAACAGA
Source organism: Glandirana rugosa (assembly GCA_018402905.1). NCBI lineage: Eukaryota > Metazoa > Chordata > Amphibia > Anura > Ranidae > Glandirana > Glandirana rugosa. The sequence continues at coordinate 39,784 of BLSH010363724.1, read as the reverse complement.
TTACAAACACTGCATAGAGACATTCCTTTTTCTTCATACAAAGCACAAAGGATCTTTAAATAAGGAGAAAGGAATTGTAAACTGCTAGCATGGTTAGCTAGAGAGCAATCTCCTTCAGTTAAAGCGGTAGTGAGCTCTCCAAATACAGTTGTGCTCATAGGTTTACATGCCCTGGGAGAATTGATGATTCCTTGGCCATTTTTCAGAGAATATGAATGATAACACAAAAAGGTTTCTTTCACTCATGGTTAGTGTTTGGCTGAAGCCATTTATTATCAATCAACTGTGTTTACTCTTTTTAAATCATAATGACAACAGAAATTACCCAAATGACCCTGATCAAAAGTTTACATACCCTAGTTCTTAATACCGTGTATTGCCCCCTTCAACATCAATGACAGCTTGAAGTCTTTTGTGGTATTTGTGGATGAGGCTCTTTATCTTCTCAGATGGTAAAGCTGCCCATTCCTCTTGCAAAAAGCTTCCAGTTCCTGGAAATTGTTTGGGCTGTCTTGCATTAACTGCATGTTTGAGATCTCCCCAGAGTGGCTCAATGATATTGAGGTCAGGAGACTGAGATGGCCACCCAGAACCTTCACTTTATTCTGCTGTAGCCAATGACAGGTCGACTTGGCTTTGTGTTTTGGATCATTGTCATGTTGGAATGTCCAAGTACGTCCCATGCGCAGCTTCCTGTCTGTTGAATGCAAATGTTCCTCCAGTATTTTTAAATAACATACTGCATTTATCTTGCCATCAATTTTGACCAAATTTCCTATTCCTTTGTAGCTCATGCATCCACAAACCATCAGAGATCCACCTATGTGTTTCACAGGCCTTGTTGACTCCTCTCCAAACGTATCGTTTATGGTTGTGGCCAAAAAGCTCAATTTTGTTCTCATCACTCCAAATGACTTTGTGCCAGATGGTTTGAGGCTTGTCTCTGTGCTGTTTGGCGTATTGTAAGTGGGATACTTTGTGGCATTTGCGTAGTAATGTCTTTCTTTTGGCGACTCAATCATGCAGCCCATCTTTCTTCAAGTGCCTCCTTATTGTGCATCTTGAAACAGCCACACCAAATGTTTTCAGAGAGTACTGAAGTTAATTGTGAGTTTTTCTTTGCATCCTGAACAATTTTCCTGTAAGTTGTAGCTAAAATTTTAGTTGGTCTACCTGTCCGTGGTTTGGTTTCAGCAAAACGCCTCATTTTCCACTTCTTGATTAGAGTTTAAACACTTCTGATTGGCATTCTCAATTCCTTGGATATCTTTTTATATCCCTTTCCTGTTTTATACAGTTCAGCTACCTTTTCCCGCAGATCCTTTGACAATACTTTTGCTTTCCCCATGACTCAGAATCTACAAACATCAGTGCAGCACTGGATGAAAGATGCAAAAGTGTGTCAGGAGCTTAGAAACGCATTGACCTTTTATGCACACACACTAATTACAAGAAAACAGATCACAGGTGAAGATGGTTACCTTTAATAGCCATTCAAACCCCTTTGTGTCAACTTGTGTGCATGTTATCAGGCTAAAATTACCAGGGTATGTAAACTTTCCACCAGGGTCATTTGGGTAGGTTCTGTTGTCATTATGATTTAAAAAAAGAGTAAACACAGTTGATTGATAATAAATGGCTTCAGGCAAACACTAACCATAAGTGAAAGAAATGCTTTTTTGTTCTCATTCATATTCTCTGAAAAATGGGCAAGAAATAGAGTTGAGCGAACCCGGACTGTAAAGTTCGGGTCCGTACCGAACTTTGGGGTGTCCGGGACCCGGACCCGGACCCAGACTTTTCAAAAAAAGTCCGGGTTCGGGTCCGGGCCTGTGGGGTTTCAAGCCATGCCTGGGCTTGAAATGTCAGGCCCAAGCGAGTTGAGATAAAGAACGGGTAAAAAGTCTCTTATACTTACTCTTGTTTTTTCGTAAAGAAAGTGAATACCAATCACAAACGGACTTCGGTAAATAATAGTTAGTTGACACAAATGAGAAAAAAATTTAGTATTACTGTTGTCTTGGATGGGTTTACTGGGACCACCTTTCAAATGTATGGGACCATTAAAATCGGACTATTGTACGTGTGTTCAACTGTGTTTCCCCAAACTTACCGATAATTTCCATTGGTAGAA